>MNPL01028833.1:0-23135 GCA_002081605.1 Tropilaelaps mercedesae
ATATATATATATATATATATATATATATAATAAGACTCATATCTATGTACATGTATAAGAGCCAGGTGCCGAAAGCGCTTGTGTCTGTTCCTAATAGAACAGAATGCTTCGATGCAACGCCATGCAGATCACCGCCATTTTGCACGAGCACGATGAGGTGGCACGATGCTGCGTCTCGTGTGCATATGCCACGTCCCCATGCAGTGGCTCGTGTGGTGGCTCACTTACTCGTGACGTTTCGCCGGATTGTCACCGCGTACACGTCCACCATCGCGAGTTGCTCAGCCCGAAAAGTCGGCGTTGACAAGCGCCGCAAGCGATGCTGTAGCTCTGATGGCCGAATGTGTCACGGCATTCGCAAACGACACCCGCGTTCACCTTTTAGTAGCATTTAGATAAGACCGATAGAACACTGCTTCGAAATGGGAGGCCGGTGGCTGGACGCACGGAAGTGAATTGCCGTTCATGAGTAGATTGAGAATCTGTTCTGCGTGGGGTTGTGTGTCGCTTTTCTAGTGGGAATCCGTCTCCCAGCATCGACCGTTCGGCGTCTGAGGGCCGTGCCATATTGTTGACACACATCTGTAACGCTTTGTCTTCGGTGGAGGAAAGTCTGATGGTTTTTGGCCGTTAAGGTCAAAATGGTCCGAGCGTTGCTAAGAGCGGACCCACAAAGACTAAGCGCTTTGTGTATCGTCGTTTTTTAGTGCGCGCCTGTTACCTCCGACCAGAATTAGTGCCCAGTGAGAGCCATTTCTTTCATGTGGACCGAATCTGGTGGATCTCCCGTGAACTTAAAAAATAACGTTGCATACGGGCGCCTTCAAAAACACCCCCGTCGACGATGTTCTCGTCGAAGTAGCCATGCTGTACCCCTGAGTGACCTCGCCCACATCGTAAATCTGTACAACGCTTTAGTGAAGTCCCAAAAGCAGCCTATCGCCCTCCTTTGTGAGATGTATTAGCATATCGGGTCACTCCTGCAGACGCTGGGCGTCCTCATGGAAGTTCAGCGTGTGCATCCCGACATGGCGCTCCTCAGGATACCGCCTCAGGAAACCTGCGCACGGATTCGGGCATCGGATCTACTGAATCCACAGAGGTAGAATCGGCTACGAGCTCGTCGGACGAGTTCCAGCAAGACGCTGCAGAGAAATAGAGGCCGAGAGCGGATGTCTGGTGAGCGAGTCGCCGGTAGCTTCTAAGAATGAAGTTAGGCTAGGCAACATTTTATAGCAACGTTATCCGATCAAATAAAAATCGAGACCGATGTGATTTACTGCTAAGATGAAATAAACCGGTTTGTGCTCACAGGCGGTTCGCTCCGGGTGAAAGGCTAGACCGACAGGTTCCCATTGCAACGTCTGATCTTTCGACACGAGCATGGATTATTCTTCGGAAAACCATCGTGTCTGGCATAATTGTACTCGCAAACCTTCAGATTACTCTCGAACACTGACTATCGATTCTGAATGGGGTTGCAATTCGCCCAGCGCTCCCCTGTGGTCGAATGCCGTTAATGTAAATCTTTTTCGCGGCCAACAGGTACCGTCCTTCGAGCACGAATGGGACGTCCAGGCAGACCATGACAATGCTATGGAAGCTGCAGGGGAACCCAACCAGCAGGACTGAACACCTCGCCTCAGGAGTATTCTTCCTGATCAGTCGGCCGATCCAAGTGTGTCGGCAGGACCCTTATCGACTGGCCGGTCCGGGTATGTGGGGCGACAATGTTGAGCCGGATGGGAGCCATCTAGTGTCAGATCAGCCAGAGGGGTTCGCAGAACTCCTTCTGCACTTGAAGCATTTAAGACAGGTGACTGAAACGACCACCGACAACATGGAAGTCGCGAAAATCTGCGAAAACCTGGCTTACGTCGTCAATACGCGTGCTGCTCAATAGCAGTTATTTCGTTTGCTTCCGCTAGGGGGCCAACCCGATCAGACGATGCTTGCCTCAGACCAGCCGAAGAGCGCGCTGACGGAGTTTTCTGCTGCTCTTAGCTCATCGATGGCTGCCAGAGCATTGGCCCAGTCTCCACGGGATGTTGTCATGGAGCAAATGTCCACAATCCTACTGGAGTCGGTCCCGGAACCCGAACTGGGGAAGTGTCTGGCATGCCCCTAGCGGGAATGGAGACTATACCGCAAGTCATTCACTTTCCAATTTGCCCCCAGCCGAGGTCAACTGAGCACGTGCACGACGCTCACCGAAATGCAGTTCTCACAGGCCGCCTGCCGGAACACCGACGCCGCTGGGTACACCCGATCTAAGATGAGGTAGTCCAGCTGAAAGAAGCCATGCTCGTGTTCAGGGGCTGGCCCCCAGCTCCGCCCGACGGTCTGATCGCGCGTCTGAAAAGGCTCGTTCATTCGGAGACGTTCGGCATCTCGGATAAGCACGTCTGGCCGTTCGCCATACTCCGGCTTATGGCCGTCGGGCCGGTGGAGGCCGCGGAATCGCTCGCTCGGGACATACTCGCCATGTGCGGCCACATAGCACATGAGCCTGCTCGTCGCGTCTTCGGGAACGTCTCCAGGCAGTGCCGGTTTGATGACGTCCCCTTCGACCTCTTCGCCGTTGCCCTGGCACTGCACGGGGACGAGACTCACCTGCGGCACCTGGTGCTGACGAGGTATTCGGACGCATCCGATAGGAGACGATTGTTCTGGCCGATTTGCCCGATCTGTGTCGGGGACTCGATTGACCGACAGATCTACACGGAAGTACGCAGGCTTTGAGCCACCTGAGAAAGCGCCACGACAGGAACATGACGAGTCCGAGGGTGGTCGTAATACCGGCCGTTCTCTACATGATGGCTTTGTACGTCACCGTGCGATACCACTTTGAGGTCGTTTGTAAGAAAACGTCGTCTTGTACATTGACGTCATCGGCACTCGAGGAAGCAGATTTCGCAAGTTGTGGTGAGGGCTCGAGGATATTTTTTCGGGCTATCCAAATTAGACCGGAAATCGCTGGCGTCCGGTACGCGCTGCAGTGGCGGTCGGGAGGGAACATACCAGGGACAGCATAGGCTGCTGTTGGCGTTTTTTAAGTGTTGGACATGTTGGACCTAAACAAAACTATTTTTTGGTATTGGATTAAAATACACAAAAACGCCGGTGTGCTGGTTTTAAAACTCAACGCGATTTTGTGACGAATACGTGTTGTACAATGAGCAATAAAGTCTCTCTGAAAATCTAATCTAAAAAACTCGAATGTAGTGTGTCGTCGTTTGCAATTTATTTGCATATTTTTTGTTGATTATGTCTGGTCTGCCGTATTCTTGGGAACTGATTTTGTTTCATTTTTATTAGTGTTGTTTATTAAACTATGGAAGAACAGCCTGGCAGCAATAGAATTTTCTACATGAGAAGTAACCTTTGCCGGAAATTCTTTAGCATTTCTATTGTCTTCCTCTTTTTATAAACGATACTCATTGTTTCGCATACAAGAGCAACTTGTAAATATAGTTTTTTGTAGTTCTTTTTTAAAAAAAAAGCAATTTTCTGTGCCATTTTCTAGCCTCAGAACAGTATTCGCTGTTGCACCGGAGGTGAGAATCCGCTCAGAAAGAATCACGCCATGATTTCGGTCTCGTTGTGGAAGCTCTAACATTTTAACTATTAGTGGCATAACTTGTATCTCGATAATGTTCGAACAGTTCCACTGCTGCTGTGAGCCTACGACAATGGCTGGCACCATAATGAAAAAAGACACACACGCACATTCACACACACACATGCATTAATACTATTAATTATATAATCACTACTCTTCTACAGCCGCCTATGGACGGGTCGTCCTGCGAGCTCCATACGCCGCGAAAAAAAACCACCTTATTACCACTCGAGTTCTATCTATCGGCGTTTAAGCTACATATACGCTCCGTAGGGGCCACATCTTCGCGGGCCATCGTGCGCGCCACATCAGGTGAAACTCAACACTCACCTGTTCAGGCGTCTTTTCACGACTGGCGCGTCTTATCGGGAGGGCGTCTGCGGTTAGCCAGCGAGCGAACCCTGCTCGTCGGAATGGGCTTTGTCGGGCGCGTCCATTACATCGTATTACCCGTAGCGGTCTGCTGATTACGACGTGCGCGGCTACCGTGTAATGGTAGCGTAGCGTGGTGGCCCGAGACGCGCGCATCGTTTCGAAACCGATTTTGTCAGCCGATCTCAACGCGCCGGGCGACTGACGTGATGACGGGCGGCGGTCGCCTGTAGAGCGACAATGACGAGGTGGCCAGCTGGTAACGCTAACCAATAGCGGCTAGAGCGTTTTTTCTCCCCGGACAGCAGAAGCTTGCCGACGGACTAGGCGGCGAAAGGCGAATACGATGAAATCGATCCCTATGTATTCTCTCCGTAGGGCGATTACGGGGCTATCGACGTTGTATGGAGAGACTGGTAATAGTAGATGGTAGAGATTGTGCCGTTCAGTCTGTGACTACTACATAGACAGATAAGATTTAGACTATATATATATATATACAGTCTAAATTGAACTGTACACACCTGATAAAGTAGATACATTTCAAATCGGACATTTTAAAAGAAAACCATAATTGGATACATGTATATATATATATATATATATATATCAGGGCACCTCAAACACGTTATGGGTAAAAGTTCAAGAGTGTTTGTACCGACCTGATGGGGTTCGCTTGTCATGAAATGTGAATCTACGTAGAACTGTGACTCTAGAACGTCTCGAGATAGTTTAGTGCTTCGTTAGTGAGGTAGCCTTTTGTACGGAATGCGAATTTGTCTTGTGAAAATCGTCTCTCCTGCCGCCAGCCTGGCACTTACCCGAAATCCCTTTATTTATCCGACCGAGACAACGGCCGCGCTGTTATTTCGTTTTGAAGCGTGTTCTCATGCCTTTCTAGTTGTCAAAAAGTTTACTTGCTCATTTCGTCTGCTTAGGTTACTAGTAGTATAACAAAACTAATTCAAATCGTTGTCAACCTACAGTCAGAAAAGTACTATAACGCTATCTAATCAGAGTTGATGGTTTGTTAAAATGTGCTTTCAATTAATCTGCTAATGCTCTATTCTCATCGGAGCCAGTGCCTAACGTTCGCTAACAAATCACATGGCTCCGGCATTGCCAGTAGAAGCGATAAAAAAGTTGATTTCACACTCGAACCTCGCACTTCGTTATTGCACGCCTCACTCTGATGGGACACTACCGCGAACTCGCTACGGTAGCTCGACATTACCCGATATTGCCTTCTACCCACAGAATAGCTGGACACGGGTCGGTGACGTAAACTCTGAAAGCGGGTTAGGAGTTTTCGAAAAAAAAACTCCCAGATTGCGCGCAACTATGGCGCGCATTTTTGAAATGCTATTCCAGTTGTATAAACTGGTCTTCTTCTCTCTGCACGTCCGCACCATAATGGCTGACAATATGAAGTTCCTCGAAGTCTCTATATGGATCCCGATAGCGACAAAAAACGTCTCGTGACCCGTTCGCGACGCTGGCTGTTCGACGTCTTCTGTCGGTTTTGGAGAGATCTCGAACTCAGAGTGGTTTCTCGTTTCTCGCCTGGTTTGGACAAACTCTACTCGAGTTTCGAGGCTCGCTAATATTTTCCGCCGACGATTGACTACGGCGCAGTCGGCACCGGCACCCCAACGGAATTTACGTACTTCAAATTAGTTTAAAACAAAATCGAAGGTGAGGAACCCCTTGGAGCTCGAACAGGCGGCCTGTCCGCCTCTGCCGGAACGCCGTTCGGGTGAGGTCCCTTCGAAAACGGATATCTTCAGAATCATTTTTCACGTTCTCATTTCGATGATGAAGTCGCGCCGCGTACCTTTACGGCGTACTTTTCTCGGAACACGCAACAGATCGAAGTGTATATGGACTTATGCGCTCATATGCACAAACATATGCACTCAGCATTTGGCGTCAGTTGGGTTCGATATCTCGGGGCGAGGTTTGGTTTCGTCACTAAACACATGGCCAGAGTACCCAGAGTCTGGAAAATTCTCTACCTCTACACCAAAAACGGTTGTGTGTATTGTCAATGCGATCTTTTTTGTTGGCCGTTCATCTGGCCGTCAAGATATCTTGATTTTTTTTACACACCGAAATTCAGCAATAAACTTTCCACACTTTACACAGATTCGTTCAAACAGAAAAACTGATGCCTGACTTCGTCTGTAAAGGCGTAGCGCAGACCACGGTGCGCTTGCTCTTTGTCATCTGAGTAGAATTTATTTCCCATTGAATTGAATGGAATTGTCTGCTTTAGCCCCGATCCATGCTTCCATGTCACTGAACTCCCATGATGGTTTCCCGTTCCATCTACGATACGTCCATTATACCAAGTCACAGCCGTCCGTGCCATTTGTCACCGTTGAGTTAACTTTTTCCGCAGGATCTGCGGTTACAAGAAAATCAACAAAAAGTATCTTTACCGTTTGGGGTCATCGCCGCATGATTTGTACTCGCAACCGTCAATGGCCTCCAGACGTTAGCAGTACTGGAAGCTGTTAGAACGATATAAATTAAATACACCAATGGCTTTATTTGTTGCACTGTATTTTCTCGCACATAAATTCCTAAAGGCAATACAAAAAGACGGGTTAAAGAGAGTTACAAAGCACACAAATGAAGAGATGTGGAAATTAGCAGCCAATTCTACGAACTTATTTCGCGGCATTGGTGCAGTCCCTTCGTTCCCATAGACGCCATTTGTGTATCAACAAGTTCAAGTCGTGTTAGTATTTCACCACGATGAGTACCGTGCGCAGTGAAGGTTTGCACACGCTCCTATGGACGGCATAAGTGAAATTCGGACAGCAGCGGTAGGATCGTCCTCGTCGAATACACCTGAACACCATTTCGAAGCCGAAGTACTTGAACGACCCCTTCTGTCCTTATCGAAAGCGATCTCTCCTTCTGTACCGGCGAACAACGGCTCGACTGTAAAGTCAGTGGCGATTTCTGGTGACAGAAACGCTCTGGTCCAGCCACAGGAAATTGCCTCACTTGTTGTGAAGTGCCATGGCAACGAACTCGCGACATTCAGTACGCGCCACAAAACCTAGGCACAGGCGAATAAACAAATGGGACGATTTGAACTACTAAAGAAGTTTATCATTATTATCAGCTCAGTGGTTGATTTTTCTCATCGGATTCACTCCTGGCACGCATCGAGCGACCGACAGCCTGGCAGAAAATCAACAGCCGCGCGCAGAAGTCCAATGAAGGTGTCTCCAAGCTGAAGTCGTTGGTGATGGATGTGGTGGGGACGGCGTGAGAGGTATAGGAGGTATATATGTATATATATACGCAAATTTGAAAATTAGCGTGGTTCTAAGAACTGCGATATTTAGACAAACAATTGAATTAAGGTTTAAGTACATACGTTCATTTGTGGGTGTCATAATAATAATAATAATTATAATAATACTAAATATTCCCTATCAGGCGGTCTGGTTTCATTAACAGGAAGCAATTTCTATTTTGCATAGAACTGGCCAATAATGGCATTCACTTTGTGTAGCTCATCCCAATAAAGACGAGATAGTCGATTTTGTTTTACCCTATACATTTACACCGATTCGATGAAGCCCCGCAGCACCCGAGTGCCAATTGCCCCGTTTGCCCTTCGGGGCAGATGCCCTTCTGTGGCAGACGGGCTTGCTCTTCTACAAGTTAATTCTGCGACTAGTAGATCGGAGAAGACCACACCCTGGCGATGGGTTCATGTGTGACGTCGTACTAGAAATGCCTTCCCGGTCCCATAAATCTATGACCCGTCCTACGTGCCGCTGAGGCGTTTCGTAACGAAATGTAGCGCCTGTGACTTCACTGGCATATCACCCGTCGAGTGGACCCGGAGAACTGCAACGCAAGTAAAACGTTGCTAACCAAATTGTCGCCTTTCCGGTGTGAGCCTGTAATTTGCCTGTTACCGTAGCGTCGAAGCACCTGTATGGCCGTACGGCCAGCCTAAAGGCCGCGTTCGTACTAAAGCACCCAGCGCTCTCCGCCCTCTAACCGGATCAGCTCGTCACCGAATCGAATAGCCAAACGAGACGCGACCGATGTATGGCCCTAATAGCCAGGCCAACACCCGCAAGGAAGATTCGTATGGTACGCGAACGGCCTGTCGCATGTCAATGACAGGCTATCGGGTGGACCATACCTTGGAGCTGCAATCCAACGCGATATGAGAACGCGGCGTCAGCGGTTTGCATCCACTAGGGCTAGATACGGGCCCTGCTAGATCCTGTGGCCGGTTCTGGCCCACTATAAAAAGACGAGTGGTACCTGTTAACGGCATAGGTGTATTCTACTCCGGTTGTGGATTACACGTTTCAACATGCGGGTTTTCTTCGCCCTCGTAGCCTTCGTGGCTCTTGCCGGTGAGTCTTCTGCCTAGCCTCAGCACACGCCCTCATCGGATTTCTTGACGCGTCGTCGAAAAGATCGCCCTGACGAAGCGAACATCCCACGGCGCCTCAGTGGGCGAAGACCGACGTTTCGCGATAGCACGCGTTCGTCACATTGACCATCATCGTTGGCGGAACTCGCCAGATATTCCGCTAGGGCCTTGTCGATCATATCGTGAACTACTCCAGGATAGCTCATGCGGACGCCTTTTGGCTGAACGTTTTTATCTCCACACAGTGTCCACCGTAACGAAAAAGCTTTGGCTCCCGACGGTGCCATAGGCCGGCCGGCAGCTTAATGCGGTAGCAGGCCGACCTCAGATCACCCCCAATACCGCGCCAGTCCGAGCGTACTTTAATGTGTTTCATTTCATTTTGTTCAACAGCTGCCCATCACGGTGGACCCTACGACGGACCCCATGGAGGACCTCACAGTGAATATGACGATATCCCCGAGTGTAGGTCTCATTTTCTAACACCGTTACACACACACACACACACGTATATATATATACATATATATATTTCGCTCGTTCCTATCGAACCGAGTGCCGTACCTGTTTTGACGGAAGTTCTCTAGAATGCCACACGAACGCTAATGCATAGCGGTCACTGCGAAGTCGGTAGCCGGCTCCGGTGCTCGCCTTCAGTAACCGCTGCTCGTTTGGTTTTCTGCAGTGTTCGCAGACCAGCATCAGTACGTGTACAACTACCGCTCGCTGGTCGCCACCGGGATGACCCATCAATCTTCGCGCTACTCCGGCCTCGAGAAGTACGGCGTACTCACCGTGCAGGTCACCGAACAGAACGGGAACTCCAAGGTGCTCGGATTCCGTCTCGGCCACGTGACAACCGGCTCCTTCGAGCAGGAGGTTGAGGACATCGAGAACCGTCGCATCGACGGTGTCTCCCACGCCGCCGAGGAGACCATCGAGAAGTACGGGCCCGTCTTCGTCAAGTACCAAAACAACGACTTCCAGCAGCTCTGGACGCCCCAGGGCATGCCCGAGGAGGTGGTCAACATCTACCGTGGTATCGCTGCCATCTTCACCGTCGGCAAGCCCGAGCATGAGGGTGAAAGCAATCCTTTCATGTACGGGGACAAAGAAACCAGCAAGCAGCCCATCGTCTATCGTCGCTACGAGCAAGGCATCACCGGCAACTTTGAGACGATCTACGAGGTCCTGTCCGGCTACGAGCAGAGCAACTACTTCAACGTGACCAAAACGAGGAACTACATGCAACAGGTGGGCCGTGACGGTCGCTATTTCCAGAACGGTCACGATGAGCGGGGCTGCCAAAACATCTGCCCCACTCACAAGCCTGAGAGGGTTGACCGCAACATACAGCCCGAGACGTTCGCGTGGGACAAGCCCGTCGCCGAGGGCTGCCCCGTGGAGTTCCACCCGAAGAAAGAGCTCGTCGAGGCCTACACCACCTACGGCTACAACATGACCGTCCAGCACAGCGGCCAACAGAATGGCCACTACGTCGTCATCGAGGAGGTTCTAGCCCTCGACAAGAAAATTCTGCCCCTGCGCAAGCAGCAGATCATGACCGTTTCCCTCGTCAAGCTCAGCCTCATGAAGGAGGTCCCGATTTCGAACGTCTGGCAGCAGCAGGGTGCCATGAAGCAGTACAACGACATCACCTACCGCTTCCCCGAAGGCCACAACTTCGATCTCGGCTACCTCAACCTCTTCGGCCAGGCCCACAATGGCGAGATGCTCAAGCAGCAGATCATCCCTATGATCACCCGTCTCGCTGAGATTATCGTGTCGGACAACCTCGAGATGAAGGGTCAGACTGGCGACAAGATCGTCCAGCTGACGATGAGCCTCGGCAAGCTGAACAAGTGGGAACTCCAGGCCCTCTGGAGCGTCCTCGGCCAGTCCGCCTTCGGCAAGGCCACGACCGACCTCGAGTACGTCAAGCGCAAGGTGCTCATCGATACCATCGGCCTGTCCGGTTCGAACGCCGGCGCCGAGTTCCTCACCGAGCTCATCCAGCAAAACAAGTTGACGACCCTCGAGGCGACCCACACGCTGGAGACCTTCCAGAAGAACCTCGTCAGACCCACCGTCAAGATCATGAACATGCTCCGCGACGTCTGTACCGAGCCTAAGTACCAGCAGCAGCGCGCGGTGTTCGCCACTGCCTGCATCACCTTCGGCGAGGTTGTCCGAGCTAACTGCGGCAACCACAAGACCCACCAGTGGCAGAAGGAGCAGCAGGAGGAAGACACCCAGAACGCGGGCAACAAGGATCAGGTGTACTATTGTAGCGAACAGGAATACAAGCAGTACATCTCCGCCATCGTCGGCCAGCTGAAGGAAGCCAACGATTACGCCCAGCAGACCGTCTACATCCAGACTGTCGGCCGCTTCGCCCACCCCGAGGCCATCCAGGCGCTCATCCCGTACGTCTACGGCGAGAAGGAGATCGACGGCCAGCTCAAGCTTGCCACCCAAGGAGGCCAACACGAGAATGAGTCCGAGTACAAACAGTTCATTCGCCAAGTGGCGATCTACGCTCTTCACCACTCCGCCAAACACCACGGCGGCGCCATCTTGCCGGTCGTTGAGGCCATCTACTTCAACCAGGAAGAGAAGTACGAGATCCGTATCGCTGCTCTCTCCGTTCTTCTCGCCACCCAGCCGACGGAAGCCACCTTCGGCCGTATCGTGATCGAGCTCGGCAACGAGCACAACACCGAAGTAGCCTCATACGCCTACTCTGCCCTGTACTCCATCGCCAACTCTACCCTTCCCTGTATGCAACAGTCGGCCCGCCGCGTGCAGAACGTCCTCGGCGGTCTGCTCGGTCGGACCTATGGTGGCCAGTATTCGAAGTGGGGCACTTACACCAAGTACTTCCCCTTAGCCCAAGTCGGCTTCAAAGGCCACTATGAGTACGTCTACTCGAACGTGTCGGCCGTTCCCCGCTTCCTCTACGGCGGCCTTACCGCCAACAAAGGCCCATTCGTGTCGACCGTCGGCGAGATCGGTCTCATCTCCAAGGGCTTCAAGAACCTCGAGAAATTTGTCTACGGCAAAGGCGGCATGAACAAGATCGTCGAGAACGTGATGCAGCGCATTCGCCGTGAGGCGCGCACCCACGGCGGCGACGAATCCGTCCAACAGATGGTCGAAACCATCGAGCAGGCCATGCAGTTCAACTTTGGCGAGCAGAACGAGCACTTCCGCGCGGTCGCCTTCGGCAACGTTCTCGGCAACGACTTCTACCTGCCGATCGACAAGGACTACATCAACAACGTGGCGAAGACGGCAGGCGAGCAGATGGCTGCCATCTTCGGCAAGGAGGGATCGGCGAAGGCTTTCCGCTACGTGCGCGTAATGATGCCCCGCACATACGTGCAGGTTGCCCCCGGTGTCAACGGCCTGCCCGTCGTCCTGTCGAATCGCCATCCGATCGTCGTGTCTATGTCGGTCAAAGACATCCAGATGCGATTCGGTGCCGAGAAGGGCCAGACGAAAATGTACCCCCTGGTTGCCGCCATCTCCGGCGTCATCCGACCTACGATTTACCACACCTCGGTCCACAGTGTTCTGGTCATCAATCCTGTCCCGCAGACTCGCTATGCCTACGGCGTCCGCGCTGTCGAGCAGACCTACTTCACCTACCCGATCGATGTGGCCGCTCAGTACACTCACCTGACCGGCACCGTTGGCTTGACGTTCCGCCCTCGTTTCGAGAAAGTGTTCTATCACAAAGCCCGCGCCATGACCTTCAAGACCGAGGCCCTGTTGATTCGTGGCGCCGACATGCCCCTCCTTGACTCGTTCACCACGCTGAAGACGCAGAAAAAGCCGTTCATGTTCAACCGTGTCATCGGCGAGGCCCTCGGTATGCCTCTGCGCGTCCAGGGCATGTGGATGAACCAGAACGACGTCGAAGACCCCTTTAACAGCCCCGTCGGCCACTCGCAGGACGTGATGACCGGCTTCCTTAAGCCCCTCGTTAACGAATGGTTTGCCCCGCGCGCTTGGTCGGTCCGAATTGAGCCGCACAAGCAGAAGTCCGTCGAAGAGATCAAGATGGTTCTCCGCCTCGGCAATCTGCTGAAGGAACGCGTCCAGGAACAGCAGAAGGGCCAACAGCCGCAGAAGACGCAGCGCCTCTCCCAGGAGCAGCTCGCCGAGGAGCAGGCCTACGCCGAGTACATGCGCATGATCGCCTACGAGCAGGAGTTCGAGAGGGTTACCGGTCGTAAGCCGCAGAACGAGAAGCTCGAGCAGGCTCTCGATCGCATCGTCAAGAAGACACAGAAGTACTGGTCCCAGGTGGACAGCGCGTTCAGCGAGACGCTGAACAAGAACAACGTCCAGGTTAACTCGCTCGAATACTTCATCAGCGCTCAGGGTGGAAAGCAGCAACGTGCTGTCATTACCGGCCACATCATCCTCGGCTCCACCCTCTCCGAGCAGGTGAAGCTCGGCGAAGTCATGATGAAGGTCGAAAACACTCCGGTGTCGCTTGAGGCGCAGGCCGTCGCCGCTTTCAGCAAGACACCCCAGCCGTTCGCGACCGAAATGCGCGAGCAGGAGCAGAGGGGTATCTTCGGCTTCACCGTCGCGCTCGAGACCCCCCAGACCGGCAAGCAGCAGTACACTGGCGCGATGGAGATGGCCAAGTCGGAGGAGCAGAAGCAGCTGATGAAGCTGCCAGTTCAGCTGAAGCCCTGGTACCACCGCCAATGCGAGGAAGACAAAAGCGCCGGCAAGTCCGAGATGTCCTCCGCCTGCGAGATCGCCCGCTACCACAAATCGGCCCTGAACCAGCTTCGTCTCGAGGTCGACCTACCCCCGCAAATCCCCGAATCTCTCGTCAACCTCTCCCACCAGCTCCGCGACGCACTGAAGGTCGGCCTATACAGGAATCTCTACGTGAACTACGGCCCCCGAAACAGCGGCACCCAGAAGAACAAGCTCCAAGCTATTCTCGTCTGCTCCGAGCGCAACCCAGAGATGCGCATGGTCAACCTGACCATCCGCACACCTGACCACGAGGAGCTCCGCTTTGAACGCATCACCATCCCCAAGGCCCTCCGGCCCAACGCGATGTGGTCCATCAAGCAGCAGATTAAGGCCTTCGCCAAGATCGACCGCCCCGAACGTGAGTACGGCTAAGCTCGACAGGTAGGCCCGTGCACTGGCTATCCATCTAAACATCGGCTGCGCTTAGCGTAGCCACGAGTGTTGGGATTAGGGAGAGGTTTTTTTCCCCAATTGCCATCCATTGTCCGCGTTCCATCAGACCCCCATTGCTAAGTGCAGGTTATTCGCTTGCTTTACAGCCACCTGCGTCTACAACGGCCAGCATGTGCGCACGTTCGACAACGTCACCGTTTCCCTCAGCCCGATGAAGCCTGGTCAGAAGTACATCATCACCCACGACAACGACGAGGATCCGAAGTTCACGCTCCTCGCTCAGAAGATGCAGTCCACCCACGACGGCGCGACCGAACTTGAGATGATCCTCCGCGGCGTAACCTTCGTCAAGATCAGCCCGCCTGACCATCAAGGTCACTACAACGTCCACGTGAACCGCACTGACCTCGAGGTCACCACCAAGCAGGTCGCGATCCAGCAGTACGCCGGCCAGACCGGACACCTGATCACGTTCCACGTCGAGGAGCACGATGAGGGCCAAAGTACGCTCGTCGTTGAGGTGCGCGATCAGCGCATGCGTATCGTCTACGACGGGAAGAACTTCAAGGTCGAGTTCGGCGACCGTCAGCATAAAGGCCACCTTAGCGGACTTTGCGGCGACATGAACTTCCAGAAGGTCGACGAGTTCACCGGCCCCCGCGGCTGCAACTACGAACGCGTCGAGGACTTTGTGCGCGCCTTCGGCCTTGACAACGACGGCAAACAACCGCAGGGCGACTGGAACTGCCCCGAGGGCGTCTACCCCCGCGGCGCCACCCAGAAGCAGATCCTGCAGAAGAACGAAGCCAAGAAGATGATGCAACAGCAGCAGAAGTTCATATCCGAACAGCGCGAGACGCTTCGTCAGGAGCACGACCAGCTCACCGAGGAGACGAAGATGATCCCTCTCGGAGGCAAGATCTGCTTCTCCCTTGAGCCTATCCAGGCCTGCAAACAGGGTCTCCGTCAACTCCAAAGCGAGATGCAGTCCGTGGCCTTCACCTGCCTCAAGGCCAACAGCCAGCGCACGATCCAGCTCCAGCGCGAGATCCAGACCCAGAAGGTCGCCCTGAGCCTGCCCGTGGCGTCGACCCGCTCCTCGAACCTCGTCCACCACGAGATTGAGGTCGCCACGCGTTGCTCTCCGTAGACGTTAAATAAAGCAATCCTGTAGTAGTCGTCGTCCTTCACACGATCAGCGGTCGTTTTTAGTCGAGAGTAGTCGTTGGGGGGTGCCTGTAACTCTGTTAATCAGTATCACTTCTACTGAGTGACACTGACAAAAACAGACACACTTTTATTGTCACACTACTCAACTGTTCTTCGCAATCTTCGGATTACTTAGCGGTGCCAGTAAATCCGTGATACGATCGCGAAATCTCGGATTAGCGTAAATGTATTCACTGATCAGGGTTACAAAATCATAGAATTTTTCTTATAACACAGTCGCTTCCTGTTTATTTCCTGCACAGTAGCTGCGGCAAAGTTACTACCAAATACGAATATTGAATGCCAACTCGCAGTAGAGCTAGAACACACACACACACACACACACACACACACACACACAGCCTATTTAGTATCAATACACTCGATAGGTGCAATCGGTCACATCGGCCGTGAAATTCGAGCGAAAATGAGTGCACAAATTTCAGCAATGAAGATGGCGCGTCTGAAAATGGTGTTGCTACTCGACATAATAGTTATACACGTAAAGCAGCTGTTGCTATGTCAAATGGTCGATGTACAGAGATTGTACGGGGACCGTTTAGTGAACGCTATTCGGTGGATGTTGAGTTTCTGCTCGGGGCCTAGCCTCGAGGTGACCTTGTCGATTAGCTACAACTGATATATATATAAACCAAAATCATAATATTTTCCATATATTACGTATGGAAGACGTATTGAAATTTTCCGGATCGCATCTGTGTGTTATTAGAAGGGATATGGCACGCGCAGAACTCTCTAAGCTTTAAGGCGATCTTGGACAATTATTGTTGTTGTTGTTTCAATTCGATAGTCCTGCCATTGACGGTTGGCCTATTCGGCCTACCCGGTTTGTACTTGAGTGCATGATCGAGACACCCTCGACTTTCCCTTGAGCTGTGTATAACGCCGGTTTCGACCTGAAACCGTCCAGGCTAGGGTAGCTCGACTATTTGCATTCGAGCTAGCCTCGAGCGAACAAACAACCCGATGACCCAAAAAATGTCCCTAAACTGAACATTCAGTGACGTTTATGAACGGACGGGCGAGGCTTTCAACAGAGCCGAGGTCGTCCCTTCTGGGAAGCTATGTCGCGCCATCGAGACGAATAGAGGAAAAGAGAGGCCGTCTGTCGACGGCGATTTTACCAATACCGCAGCAGGCGGCCAATCTGCGGGGAACACCCGCCAGCTGTATGCGGAGCACAGAGTAGACGATTCAAGAGCGTCAGGTAAGCGAATATATTTGACACCCGACTAACCAGGAGAACTCTAGCCCAGACCCAGCCGTTCGTTGTAAATGTTAACGCCGATCGTCCATCGGACTCATCCAGCAGCTCCGGTCGGCTCATACGCGACCGCCTCGTGCACGGCCATTCCATGTTCTTCTTCGACTATACTACGCGTTTCTTCGTACACTCCGTCCATTACAGAATTTCCCGTTCTTCGTTCGACGCGTATGCCACGTCGAAACGCCTCGTTCCGCTAAAATCGCGCAGCTCCCAGCAATTGACCCGCGGCAGCAGCAGCCTCCTTGCTCATAACGAAGACCCACTGGGACCTCAAGTGTGCAGGTCTTCCAGGCGCGATCTTCTTCGACAGGCTCTCGCTGGCTGGCCCTGCTCGAAGGCGGATATCGCTTCCGGTGCTCCGCGAGCGTTCTGGTGAATTATTCAGTGGTAGAACGGAACAGCTGGAGAAGGTCGACGCCATGGCACGACCTGCAGGTACGGCCGGCTTTTGTGCGGCCGTCTAAGTGGCCTATGACGAAGTGCGGCCTGTGCGTTGGCCGAAGACCGCGGCCTAGCGTTTTAGGCCGCCAGGCACACGCCAACCGGCGGCGGAGATCAGCCACGTTTTGTTCTGATGTTGTTGTGAAGCTGACGAGAAGATTCGACAGGATGAAGATGGTTTGTACGCGCGTAACGTCTTGATTGCCGCTGAACAAACGATGTTTCGCTTTTGCGTTACGAAGTTGTATACGAAATACGCTTATTTGCCGCGGCAGATTGAGGCTGTTACGCGTTCGGACCCCTCGAACCGAGGGGCTTCGAGGTCACTTCGACGGACGGCAAAATCACGTAACACAGACGTTGAAGTGTTTACTTCTGTGTGTCCTCATTAGATTGTTGCGCTGACGGAGCTAAAAATTCTACGTCAAGTAGAATTTTATGACCGGAGGAGACACGTAGGTGCACGGCTCGATCCCCGCCGGTGCACATTTACATTTGTATGGGGGTGACCGTCTTAAAAAGTGATGCAGACACTGCTACCGTGAACGTTCAATGTTGGCTGATAGTCAGTCCTAAAAAAATAAAAACTACCAGATTATCACGATGGATGCATTTTGTCGACATTCCCAGAGATGACGTCCCGTTCTTCTGTTCGGCCACAACACTGACAGAACTGACAACGTTTTTGGGGAACATTGCGTCACAACAAACACTCACTTGCTTGAAACTCTGACAACTTCACAAGGACAAATTACCTGGACACACGTCGCGTTTTAGGTTGTTGCCTGACAAAGCATCGACGCGCCAATGCATATATACACACATATACACACATATGTACACAAATATATATACACATATATATACACACATGTATATACACATATATACACACATATATACACACATATATACACACATATATATACACACATATACACACATATATACACACACACACATATATATATATATATACACGTATATATATGTATATGTATTTGCATGTAACGGCTCGCTCCCTGCGATTCGGCTAAGCAAAACATATCGGAAAATTGTTTGCCAAGATGTTCGTTGCGTTGTTTGCCCGTCATCGGAGAGTGACCTGGATCTACGAGGGAATGCCATGAGATATTCTGGATTTGTCCATTTTGTTCGCGGTTGGCTGAGATAAATTGCCCCTGCCGACGCCAGCGATAGTTGACATGCAAACGGTGGCTCCAATCTCGAATGCACGTGGCTGCTGAGTGGTACGGAAAGAAGTACGGAGGAGTCGCGAGGTACGATCGTAGATGCCCCCCGCCCTCCTATCGCGTTGGCTCTTGCCTTGCCACCGCCTTCGGGTGCGCGGTCGCAGACGTAGTTTTCCTCGCGTTTTCACGCCGCCTAGTTCTCCTATCGTCTTTTTCTTTCTTCGTATTTTGCCCCGTCTTTAGTCCCACACTTTTGGCCCACGCATTTGCCCCCATGTGTAAGCCACGGACGCGGTCGTCAGTGTTGGTTAGCTCATTGCTCCGCTATCTCGTCGTATAGCCACAACCCGTCCGCAAATGAAGCTCCCCGCTCGAAAAGCGCGGAGCTATGGGGCCGCACTCGTTAGTGGCCCCAGGGGCTCCGCAAGGGAATCGTTCCCCGGCGGGAACGTCGTCCTCCGGGCTCCGGCCAGCCGTTCGTTCGGGCGGCAAATCGTCGCAATTCGACTTTCTGCTGCAATCACATTAGTTCGGCATTTGGTCATGGCTACGCACCGACGTTAGCCAGTACACGAGTTCCCCTCGAAGACTGAAATTCGCCTAAAGCGATATCGTGAAGCTGAGACATTTTCTAAAAACAAGAAACAGAAAGTCGCCTGCTCAGGCCCGGAAGTGACAAATAAGCAAGTGAATATTTAATGGGCAAGCAACTTTGAAGACCGTGAAGGCGAGAGGGGGTTTCGTAATCGACGCTGGGGTGGCTTGGCGGGATTTCAACGAGGGGCGCGAATCGGTGCTGTAAAGGGGCAAAACTTTTTGGTGCCATCAACTTGCTGAGAGACACCGGCCTTAGCGGCCATTGAGCATGTCCGTAGGTTCTCATTAAGGTGACGTTTATTCGTTTTCTGATGATACCTAATCAAGCTTCACAGAGATCGATCCGCTGCCTGGATTGTCTCAGGAGATGATCGGTTCAGTCTAACAAATAATTTAGTACTCAGAATTGTACGCGTAGTAGACATTGGATGCTGTTGTAGACGAGCACCTACCAACGCACTACTACTACTACTACTTCACAAACGTCAGAGTTCTCCGAACAACGACAAAAGTGCCAGGTCTAGGAGTTCAAGTGAGTTTAGAGAAGAACAAACGCAACATCACGATTGTCGTTGTTGATATTTTTTCCTGCTCTAGCGCGTCCGACAGCACAAACAACTCGGCGAAGAGTCGACAGGTACCGAAATTCCACCGATATAGCGGCTGGGAAACAGGAACAATGAATTGCCCAGCTTCTGGCTCGTTTGCGAAGTTAAATTGACGTGCACCTCACAAACACTTCAAACTCTTCACCGAGTCCTACATGCCCGGCCATCGCGTCAAGGTTTTCTTGACTCGTTAGGCACGTCCTTGACGTGTTGTTGGCTCGCCAACATCACTACGGGGAAAGTCAAACCATCGCTGCCCTCCCGTACCGGAGCGGTCAGGCCCTGGAGGTCCTGTCGGATCCACTGTCATGGAAAAGGAAGGGGAAACCTACCGGGTAGTATCAGGCAAGAGAATCACATCGAGGAGAAGGGAGAAGTTGAGCTACGTCCGTCGCGACGCGACACGCCACGGAGGGGTACGGAACGCCCCGTGCATTCATTTCTATCGTTCACTCGAGCTCATCCGGAGCCGCTGAGCGTCGGGTTGGAGCTCCGGCACCGACGAGCAGCAAACAGAACTGAAGCAAAGCGACTCAGAGAAAAGATAAAAAAAAAACAGAGAGAGAGAGAGCGGACCGATGGACGCGTAATAGGAAACCGTTCCCGGCTGCGGGAACGCACGGCAAGGAACGGGAGAGGCTATGGAAAACACAGATAGAGTCCTCAGAAGGCTGAGGAGAGACGGGCGAACCGGCCGACAAGCGAGCTCCGTCTCTCGATACCCGATCGACAGAGACGGCGTACGACGAGCACGCCTACGTGATCCCCGGAGCCTATGACACGCCATAATGCGAGAGCGTTCGGCACGTGCGTCCCACGAAACGAAGTTCGGTCTCGGCTGAGTCTAGCAGCCCAAGATCGACAAAACGACCCCTTCGCTCTCACCAATCAATAACCGGTCCATATTGTCATACGCGTGTAGATACATTTAGCATTTCGATACGTTCAGTGTAAATGTGTGCAGTACCCTGCATGATGAGTGCATCGGTACGGAGTTGTACAGAGTAGCCCAGCTACTTGCACGCCAACGTACAGCGCACACAAGCCGCATCGTAACGCATCGAAAAACGTCCGGTAATGAAGGAATCTCCAGCAACGAATCGACAATCCGGACCTCCACGCGATTGCCGCTCCACGATCCGAATCGTCCACTGCCAGCGGCTCGTACCGTTGCTGCAGGGGACGATATGGGGCTCTGGGTCTAAGATGAAGTGGCCGATGCTTCGCGCACTTGAAGACGGCCCCGTTCCTGATTAATGGGCGTCGAGGGGTTCGGGGGTTGGCTGTCTAGTTTCGGAGAGGTCCGCCTGCTCCGCAGAGACGATCCCGCGCCAGGCCAGGCGTGGGCCCGGCGAGTTGCGCTTGGTCTGCGATTTTGCTGCCGTTGGCTCGATTTTGCGCTGCGCGGAGAACTCAGAAAAATTAACGGTTTCGCCCTTAAGATTGCCAGGGTTGTTATCTAGGCGAAAGTTCCTAGGTTTGTTCTTCTTTGAGTTTAGGCGAATGGTTTGCTCGTCTGGCAGGGCTGTCTACCGGAAGCGTTGCACCGAAGCGGTGTACGTCGACTGTGCGTCAAACGCGTGTAATATTATCTAGAGAAGAGGTTGTTAGCTATGATTGTCAATAGCGGTATATCCGAAGAATCATGGCACTGACAAACTTTTCTCGCCTGTGCCTAGATGGCTGTGTAGTTAATACAGTGTCACGATAATGTCTACATTGCAACGGTAACTGAAAACAGAAGAGCGAGTATCCAGGAAATCTCTGGTGGCTGAGGGATTTTTTTTCAATTGTTTTATTAACCAAATGCACTCGCTTTTACTGACACTTCGTGGCAAATGGTGTGAGTGATATGTTTAAAATCGAGAAGAGCGGAACGCCTTTGTATTCACTTCGTATGTTACTTGTAAAATTGGCTCAATAAATATTTTTACTAAACATTATCAAAGCCAACTGTATCGCGAATAGACCTTACGTACTTTAAAAGCGATAAAAAAAATGCGAAGAAAGGTTGCCCACGAATGATTTTATTAATAACCGTTCTTTTCGCAATCGTGCTAGGACGCCCCCCTTCTATATATATATATATATATATATACATTTGCCTTTCATCGTTTTTTCGGCTGTTTACTTACTTTATGTGCCTATAAATAAAGCCACTATTATACTCCATCTATGCACTGCACTTGTCAGATATATCTCTCCGTATCGCGGTAGACATTCATTGTTTTTTGGCCGCTGTCTGTCTGTATGTGTTTACCAAGCGAAAAGTCACTGTCATCAAAATGACAGCAACATTTTTTCGTTGATGAGCGGACCACGAAGTTTCCTTCCCTCACCCCAAGTGATTCCCTCAATCAGGTGAGTATGTGAACTTTACTGGAACGACAGGTGAGAACGACCTCGGGGAAGAATGGCCTCGCTCTGGAAAAAATGCGGACACTTTGATTTTGTTTGTTTAGCGCTTTATTATTATTGTTATTATTATTATGCAATGTTAAGCCTTAAGACTAGACTGAAGTATTCTTGGAAGGGATTATCGCTACTTTACTAGCAATTGCTTTTATAATTATGGCTGGCTAACGCGGTAAGCGTAGCTAGCTCATTCCAAGAAACTGGTATTTTTTTCTATAACTAAAGGGTATTTTACAAGTATGGTCCGTTCACAATCACTCGTGGTTGATATTCTTTCAACATTGTTGTGTTGATTACATTTTATTGTTGCATATTTACACGGCTCGATAAGTGATTGCAAACGAGACGGCGTTCGAATTCCTAAGTGTCGCAACCGACGAAAGGGTGATTCTACCGAACACCTCAATGGCTGCAGTAACTCAGTCTACCACTTACTCCACAACCGCCATAGCTTTGCAATCCGCTAGGAAATTTCCGCTTAGCAAATGCGTTGGAAAAAAGAAAATGCTCCACCCTCACATTTCTCCGACGAAAGCAGCGGCGCTCGGTGTTACTCAGAGGAGCTCCGAGCTCCGCTGCCGGCTCATCAGGGACCTCTTCCAAGGCGCCACCGGCCTCTACTCCCTAAACGGTGCTCGGCCTGATACGGCCTTCGGTTTAGATGCCGAACGATCCCTAAGCTCTGTCTACTACCTCGGCCTGCTTCTATGCCGGCGACTGATCTGTTCGGCGGCCAGATTCCCGCCAAAGCAGAACACCCCCATGGTCGGACGACTTGATCAGAGCGATGTGGTCTATCGGAGGTAAAGCGAGGTAGTACCCAAAAGCGACCTTTGATAGAGTAATTCATCGGGACGAGCAAGTTTAGAGTTTACTAGCTCCATGCGTATTCCGAGAGAAAACGCCGGGTGAAGTTTGAGTTGAACGTTTATTTCGTTCGTGCTCGTACACAGATGACGGCGCATACTAATCGCGTGCATACGAAAGAAGAATAATATTCGACTTGCAGCAGTCGACGGAGTATGTCGATTTTCTGCGCGTAGCACAAATGCAGTTTTTTTTACTCCTGTCAGGGAGGTGCGGAGTGACCACTAAATACGATTCGTACGCACCTGACAGTAATAAATCGTCGGTTGGTTACAGGGCTTAGGACATATTAGGCCCACTTGCATGTTATGCTGTCAGGGCATACGCCGTTGACGTCGCGCCAGTCGAGTAGATCGGAACTCAAAACTCACGTTCCGAAAATAGCAATAAGACAGTACTGTGTACTGAATTTTTACAATTGGACAATGAAGATAAATGCTAACTTTGTTGGAGTGTTAGTTCAACAAGAATAGTCGTCTATTCATATTTGTTTCTCATGTTTATTTATTATGCTTGTGACGTGACTCGGCAACCCTATAAAAAAAATCATGACAAGCGTATTTGCCATTTATTTATCCATGAGACTAAATACGAAAGTTAGAAACTCATCCCTTATGACTGAACTTGACCGTATTTAATTTATCCACCCATATATGCCGACTAAACTCTCAATAAAGTTCGAGTTGGCTGTACGCCATTCGCTTTTTGGCTCGTAGAGAATCTCTCGATGGATGCCTGGTGGCCAGCGTCGTATTTTGTGCCCGTGGCAGCGGATGAGCCGATCAAAAATACCCTCTTCTGTATAGTTCAGAACGCTTTTCTTCAACGCCGGATACATTTGCAGCGTCGTCACTTAACACAAGGTTAGACAACTACAGGCGAAGTTAAAGCAGAACGTGCGGAAAGCGCCGTTTTTCTGCTAATGGGT
>MNPL01028839.1:13098-28904 GCA_002081605.1 Tropilaelaps mercedesae
GGATGATCAACCGGCTTGCCTAGCAGGTCAAGAAAATTCGAGAACGCTTTCGCCGGAAACTTCGTCTGTGTGGTGAGCGCCAGATCGCCGAATTGGCGTTCCCCGTCTCGGAACGCGACGACCACCGGGGTCTTCCTCTGAGAGTCGCGGTTCAGGCAAATCTCCATCGGCATGCCCGGTGATACGACCGCGATCTTCATCCACTCCGAGCCTAGATCAACGGACATAACGGCCAGCGATAGCACGCCCCCAAACCCCTGCAGAGCTAGCAATAACCCTACCAGACACCGCTTGTGCCCCATCGCACAGCTGGGGCGCACACTTCCCTGGCAGTGATACGTAAGTCAACTTCCAAGTAACAAACAGCCAACAACCTCGTACACACACACACTCTACGCCAGTGCAGAGCGCTCTGCCAGACGATCCGTTCGAAATACGCCAGCACCGGTCGACCCTAGCAGACGACCACCGCGATGGACAGTGCCGCAAACAAAGGAGAGGACGAAATGGCATTACACCGCTTTGTCAGGCGCTCAGCGGCCAATTCCGGTGCCTCGTATACGCGACCGCCGGTGTCGTCTCCAGGGACCTTCTAACTCGAGATTGTCGTATAGCCGTACTCTATAGCTGGAAAAACAAATAAGCCCCCACAACAACACTCACGATGCTTCGGAGGAGATCAACTGACATCATCGGTGCAGCTTTCCCCCTCGCCCGAAGGGACCAACAGCCCGGTCGTGTTCGACCAATCAGCGCTCAACACATCGAACGTCGACGTTGGCGAATACGCCCACGCCTGTCGGCGTTTAGCCGGATGGAACCATCTGGAAACGCCGCCAGCCCCAGATCGGACGAGCAGTTGCTGTCGAGACGTAGACGAGGGCGGAGCCCCGCATAGCTGTCGTAGTGCGGCAGGGCATCCACATAGTCGGCCTTAGGTTCGTATCGAGTGTTCGTGCCAGTTGTGAATCGCGACACCAGCGAGATGGACGTGCTCGATTCGGCTGTCCGCACCTCCGGCCTGGACACCATCGAGCAGAAGGTATGCCGCAAACGCCAGCGGCTAGACCATCTCTCACCGGAGGAGAAGCTCCTGCGGCGCAAAATGAAGAACCGAGCCGCCGCCCAGAGCGCCCGCGACCGCAAAAAGGCCCACATGGACGAGCTCGAAGTCGAGGTGCACAAACTCCGCCAGGATAAGCGGCGGCTGGCAGCCGAGAACGAGCGACTCCGCGAGGCGATGGCGCTTCAGCAGAAGCAAATGGATGAACTGCGCCGGCGGCTGGCGACAACCGAGGCGGAGACGCCGATCGGATCGGTCGCAGGGGACGAGATTCGGGTGCTTGACGATACCTTTGAGCATGCATCGCCCATTAATGGACCTCAGCTGAAGGACCAGGTATCGTTGACGCTCTTTCTCCTCGTGCTGGCCAGTCTGGTCCTGCAGAAGAAACAAACCTCCGACGGGACGACGATCATCTCGCCGACGAACCCGAGGAGCAACACCTATCGCTCTTCGACGACAAGGACCTCGTCGCTCTCCTGCTCAACCAGCCATCGGCGGACAGCGATTCCGTGGGGGCTTCGCCGCCCACTATCGAAGTGGAGTCCGCACCGCTTGAAAACCTAGACCACGTCTACCACAAGCCGCTGCACCGCGACGCCGAAGCCGCGCTCGGCGCGCATGAGCCTGTGGCCGTCACTCAGCAATTACCCGTTCCGCTCTCTGATCTGACCACGGACACACGGCCATCGTCGTCATCGTCGGTGTCGACCTGCCCCCGTTCGCCGTTCTCCACATCGTCGTCATCTGGCTATGATTCGGACTACAAAGACAGCGACAAAATGGCGTGGGAAGAAAGCTTCTCTGACCTCTTTCCCGATCTGGTTTAATCGGAGTCCCTCGGAGCGTTGTTTGCAGGTCCATCCGCCGAACACCGTGAGGAGCGCGGTTGCAGGAGACGACCTGCCAACAATCGGAAATTGTACAAAACATGTCTAGTTCGATAATGTCATTGTTGTTTAATATCATAGATTGACTTTCATTATTTCTATTGGGAATATTGTTAGGTAGGCTGAAAATCACATGAGCTATATCCCCGCTATAGTACGCTTCTGCTAGGACACCAACAGGCTACCGTGGATGTGGCGATTTGCTTTTTATCCAAAGAAAAATAGTCCGAGTGGCCTGTAACTGCTGGAGGAGTCGGTGCTGTTATAAAATAAAAAGGCGCTTGTGTGCAAGAAACATTTTCTGTATTGATTGATGTATATCCTGTTACTCAATTCGGTGAAGTTTTCCTCGTCTGGCAAAAAAAAACACGAGCAAAAAGCCACTAGTATGGTTTCTTAAATCTATTGACATTTAAGCATTTTTGCCTGATCGGCCTCACTGGGCTGCAACAATAAGCAGCCGTAATAACCATACGCCTCGTCGCTTACTCTGGCTCCAGCAGTGGCCGATGCGAGCGTGAATACGAGATACGGAGGGAACCCTTCGCGTTATAGATGTGGCATGTGAACACTGCGGGATGTTCTCTGCGTCGCTAAAGCGACGTTGGCGACAATAATAGCCGAGTCGGTAGCATAGATTCATCGTGCTGCTAACAGACAGGGGCCTTCATTTAGTTACGGCGACAACTACAGTGGTTGGAGGGTGACGACCGCTGCGTTAACGTTCCTATACAGAACCGACAAACGGGCGTTGATATCGCCCCCGATGCGAAATGGGCTGCTTTTTCTGGCGGCCAACCGACGCGTACGAAGTCGAGCCAAGATGCTGCAGAGCCCTAAACGCGTCCATTGCAACGTCATCCCGTTTCATAGCAAAAGACTTGTCCCGTATATATATATATATACAGATATATCTATATAACTTTAGAAATTTGAAACGTGACTCGTCCCACTTTACAGAGAGTGACTAGGCTGCAAAATATTGTCGATATGAGGCTCTGCAACGTGCGCCTGTGAATGGCCAATTCCCCAGCGTCAATACATCGTCGAATCGCTTCATCAGGAGCTTCTCTGCTCGAAAGGCGGACAAGTATTTCGAATCTTTTTTGCGTCGACGGATGATGCCTGATTCTTGCAGTGGTCTATAGAAGTGGGGAGTCACCCCGTCCAGCGCAGTGTCCAGAAGAAAGATGCCGGTTTAATCGCGATCTGTAGGCTGATATTGTTTACTTCCATGAATCGTAGATTCAAGCGAAGACAATGAGTAGATGCGTCCGTTGTTCCAGCCTACCTAGTCTGAAAAAGTTCAACAATACGCAACTTTTGAAAAATCCAGGCTCCGCACTGCTTTTCGCATTGTTCGCCGAGCTGCCATGGCGGTTTTAAACGAAGCCGACCACGCAAAACTTCATCACGGGACAAGCTATTGAGGGCCTGCCTGGTGCTCCACTTAGACGATTATAAACTACTATAACTTAAATCTATCGAAATAAATCTCGACATGTCGTAATGTCTTTGGTCGCTGTGCTAGTAGAGTCTACATTTGAGTCCATGTGTCTGAGTGAGCAACAAACAGTTGCTACAACAGCTGGCGGATAAAATTTTGTGTTACATTTACTTGGAACATGCGTTCACTTAGAGAAACTGTGTCTACTAACGAGATACGCATGCGACATCGTCCCAATACTAACATCGACTAGAAAATGTCCATATTCCAAATGTGGTTGGAGCCACTTTCGCAAATCTTCGAAAAAAACAAAGCTGTCACCGAAGTCTATTCAACGATAGGAAGATACGTCCAGCATAGCCATCCTAGGATGTCTATCATCCTGAACGGGAGGATGGCGAACCATGAGTAAAACTGCCGACATCTATCACTGCTCTAAGGACTCTCTCGTCAATAGCTAAAAGCCGATATGTTTCAAGGGATAATTGCATTTAAAGAAACTATTTGTGGTCTCCATTCTTAGATTCAGGTAGTTGGTTGTCCTGTATTACCATGTGACAGGGCCAGGCATCGAAAACTGGTCAACCGTAGGCTTTTAAAAGGGGGGGGTCTGTGGGGAGATATTTCCTTCTGTGGGAGCAACAATGATATCGATACGCGCGACGTCAGTTGTGTGTGATTATTTATTCGAGTAAATAACAAGTATTTTATTTGTGTAACACCGTTTTCTCATTAGGATTCCCAGTTAAGAGAATTTTAAGTCAGCTTTAAAAGTTTGTCGTTGCCAGGTGTATGGCGCTGAGCCATAACACGATAAACATGCGTGCAAATTCGCGGATCTATTCATCAGAGCGCCATGAACCAACTATCGTATACGGCTTTCGCTAAAAGCAGAAGCACAAACCAGCCCGATATGATAGGAAATTCTTTGTAATTTTTTTTGTTCCTATCAACAGCGGTAGCTGTGGACGTATACTAAACAGATCATTGTCATTTATATTATTACTATCATACTATGATTGATGAATGCGAACGCGATTTATTCGCCTCTAGCGATAACAAATGACGAGACGACTGGTCGCTTGATTGCTTTGCGCCGGTTACCCATATACCTAAAGATTGTGCACACTACCTTCTCACAGTCGACATCATAACCTAAGCAGTGAATCCAAATGTATGCTCTCGTTGGAAAAATCGACATTATTCTACATTTCTGCTAATACAAGCAAAACGGCCCTAGCCTGGTAGCTCCTTCGCCGACTGGCCCTTCTTTGTCTAAACGGTGAGTCACCAGCGGCCGTCTATGTCGAAACAGCGACGGCCGCTCGTCTACACGCGTCACGACAGCCCCGCCAGACAGCGCCTGCAGTCAGCTGACCTCGACGAACACTCAAAGGGGAGCTCGTCCGCCGCCATGCTACTTTGGCTCGGCGCTGTTGGTCGCGACAGGACGTGGGGGAGGGTGCGGGGTTGCTTTGACGGCCCGATGGGCTTCGGCTGATGCAACTCGAAGTCAGATCGGGATCCGCCCGAGGCTCCTGCTAGGACACGACACCACTATTGGTGAAGAACTGGAACAGCCTCACGGACTGCGGATGAGACTTTTCCTCGCTTTGGTAACCATGCATACATGATATATATTTATATATATATATATATATGAGTATATATATGTGTTGTTTCCAAGAGTGTTGGCGTGCAATATTCGCCACAATGGGTGACACTTTTTTCGTTCACTCTAAGTGCGCCCTAGAAGCTCACAACCTCTATCATACAGGCTCGCTATTACGGCTAGATACAGTCTACGCATACATGATCTAGTTTCAATGCAACCGTAGTACCCGGCCGATTCGACCGAAACGCCTTGTTCTCTGCACTGTCGGCTATGACCCCGTAGCCAATCCGTCTGTCGACCGTCTCGGCCCACTCATTTCTCCGGTCGAACAGTCCCCGTTCCCGTGTCAATAACACGCCCAGTCTAAAAGACTCGCCAAAGAGTTAGCGGGCGCCGTCTCTCATTGAAAATCACTGTTTACTTACTTCGAATATTGAACGTGGACACTATAGCTACTCTAATGGTCCTGTTGGTTTTCATCATGAGTTGTTGTTTGTTGGTGTCCAATTTGTCCGATTGACGCCTGTTTTTGACGTGGATGACTCACGAGTTGTGTTCATTGACCGTCTGGCCTCCGCTGTGGGCGACCATCGTGGCATTGACGGCGCCGGTCTATAACGCCCAACTGATGCGTAGACGCTTTAGGCAATAACAACAGATCGTTAACATGTTAAGATGAGCGGATATGCTACACCGGCTTTTGTGTTCTATTAGACGTTGCACGAGACGTTGCCTTATGGTCGCTTTGAACGGCCAGAAACACTGAATGAACCCTCTTTTGTCGCGGAGATGAAACCATTGTTTTGACAAATATCTAGGATTGGTTGAAATTAGTCAGGCGCGTTGCAAATAGGTCCTGGAAAATGTAGCTGTTACATAGCAGATGCAAAGGCCTTCTGAAGGGCGAACACCAGTGAAGCTTGCCATACGCAGACACTCAAATCGTAAATTTTGTGCTGACTTCTGTTGTAGCCGCTCAGTAGACATGAGGGCGCGAGCATCAATTTATGGTATTAATATTAGGAATCCAGATTGGATGGGCGTATAACGCAAATGGAGAACGAAAAAAGCTCTTCGTGGAAGGCGATGACGATAACCACCGTAGTAATGGAGTCACATTGCGTCAATTTGCCGTGGGATCTAAAAGGCACAGGTCACCTGGCAGTCCAGGAATACTACTGCGGCGCAGCTGAAAGCCACAGCTGTTTCAAGAACGGTAGTTTCAGGCAAGCAGGACATGCGCTGCTAGGAAATTGAAATTGATTCAGGAAAAAATAATCTGCTGAATAAATAAAATTCTCGTAGATTTTTAGGAAAAATAATTTGCGGCACCTCAGATCGCTTCCATGATCGAGGTGAAATTATTTGCGAATCTCCTTAACAATTAAATTAATAGTGATGCCACTCAAATAGTAATAATAATAATACGCGTACAAGATACCGATCAACCCACGAATATGGCGATTTTGCCGAACTATCAAAAGAGTCATACTGGCGTACGTTACTATAGTGACTTTTGCGAAATGGCTTTAACGTCTCCTCGCAATTTTTGCCAGAGACAGCGCTACCCTCACGATGATATCCACTCGTTTGCGATGTATTCTACAATACACTAAAAAAGAGAAATTCTTGGAAACAAATGAACTCCAAGTAAATCTGCTAAGAGAAATTGACTAAAAAAATTTTACCCTAATCGAACGGAAGAGAAATCTAAATTTTTCAAGACACAGCCACTTTTCTGTATTGACTATAACGGTGTTTTTATTAGGACTTGACCTTGATTTCGTTTTTCTAGGGCTATACGCTATATCCGAGAAATGACGGATTCCGCATGTTTTTTGCTAAAAAGGATCAGACGTTTTACGTACCCTACACCCTTGGCCCTTCCCAATAGAAGTTTCCTGCCCGTTCCGGCACGTGGCTTCGTTCGAATGCATCGAGTTCCTATATAGAGAATAAATCCCTTTGGCGTCGTTATTAGGCGCCATATGGGGTTACGAAAGCGGGGATCCCTCGTATTGCCATTTATATCGAATTGTGAGCGCCAACGTCAACAGCTTCTTCTAAGCTATGCCAATGGCTTAGATGTAACTTACCTGTTATGCTGTGTAACCGTACTAATACTTTAAAAATATGATCTTAAACCATTATTTAACAGAATCGACTTCGTATGCCTTCATTTTGCTATGTGTCATGCAATAACTTTTTCAGATGCTCGCTCATACCTAAGTCAACCTTGGATTTTGTGCGACCGGAGCCTCCGTGGGACAATTTTATCGTGTTGAGCTGTTGAAGTGTGGCTAATCGTAAGTCAGAGATCACAGGGAATGATCCAATCACGGAACGAGGTTTCTTTAAAAAGGTTTATTGAGATTTGTTTCGCGGTCCATAATAAGGAAGTTAAGGTGTTTTTTTTAATTTTTTCGGCGAAGATCGGCGGGGTTAGCGAAATTTTCCATGAAGATAACTCCACTTGCGATCGATTCATGCTGTGAGTGTGTACTGGTGAAATATAATCTAACGGGGACCAAAGAAGTTTTAGTAATTAAAATGGTAAAGTAATTAGAGATTTTATAAAATAGTAGTAGTAATAAATAGTGATAGTAAGTAGTTGCTGTGTTTTCATTAGTATTCCCCGTATTTAGTTTAGAGATTCCGCGCTGTCCTTACTGTGTCAAAAAACCCAAGTCTCGAGTTAGTTCTAAAAGCTCACTCTCCATAGCTATGTCAATCTCGCATAGACCTTTGCGTGTCTTAGAAATACAAGCGGACACAATGATACGTTTATATGTATCTAGCAAACTGTCACATCAGTTTTTTTTGGTACCCGCACGTTGCTATTTTACATAGGATACATAGGATCTTTTTCTATACGCCGCAATCGTGAGTGACGCAGCACTTCAAAACCGTTACCGTCATTTAAGAAAACTGGGGTTTTTGCTCAGAGAGAAGAACTGCATCGTGCGGCCTGAGTTTCTCAGACAAATACAGAGGTTGGCTAAGGATAAAGCCGGACAACAATTAAGGGGACGGCATTGGGGTCGCGCTTTATTGATCGTATTGATTCACTTGTCGAAGTTCGCCACGAAGCAACGAGAGCCTATGTGCCCCGCGTGCCTTGGCACTGCTCGTATGATCGACGCAGCTGCTGGAACACGGTGCTGTATATTTTCTAGCTTGGCGTTAATGCGCTCTTCATGCGGAGTCTACCTCGTTAACAGATATTGCCTACGCCATTTACGTTTGCTTGGTTGTACATTTGGACTACGGCGGTGGCGCCGTGAACGGTGTTGTTCAGTCCAATGGTCTAATGCGGTGATGTTGATTTACGGTTCGCTCTAATGATCCATATCGCAATTAGCTTTACTAGTAGTGGCAAAAGTTATTAACATAACTATAGAATCTCCACATTTAGGGAATATCATATATCTACAAGCGTTTCCAGAAACTTAGCGCGCACAGGGCGAAAATAAACCCCGCAAAAAGAGTGTTATGATAGTTTCGCTACATTTGATCTGGTAAAATATATCGAAGCACGTGTCTCAACGACCTGAACGACGGTTCCCGACGTTTATAAAAAATCAAGGCAATTCACCAGAATATGACCTTACTAGATTCGTTCGTTAGCTTCGTGCTCGCGAAGTTGCGGTTAGTCCCGCAATTTCGGACAAGTAAAAAAACATCAAACTTCCACAAGGCTAACTAAAAATATTATAGAGGGATAATAATATACCGATTGCTTTCCACTGGCAAATGCATTGCCAATTTCGTAAAAAACATTTTCAACGAACAATGGAACATTAGCCGACTGCCTCCACATGGAAGTGACGGTTATTTGCTGCATGTACGGTTGCATTCAGTCAACCCGTTGTTACCTGTCGACTATTGTTTTTACCAAAAGGATTTACCGACTTAATGTGTTAAACCTCGTACGCCTGCACCAAACGGCTCTTAGCCCTGCTTGCAACGACCATTCAAACAAGAAGGAATATCTCACAATAGTCGTCGCTTAGTGCCACCAAAGTAGTCATTCGGTGCCTGCACCTTTGATTGTTAGCTCAGGCGTGTTAGCCTTAACTCACATAGGCCAACAATAAATGGCTGACAACGGGCGATGGCGGTAGGCGCCTCTGGTTGGAGAAGGGGGCCACGTCGAATGTGGTTTACTTCGTGCTGACCATGAGATGGACTTTCTTGTGTAGCCTCTACGAGCTGAACTAACGAAGCAAAAAGCAATCTAATCGTGGCTTAGGTAATTTGCAGCTGTACCTACCATGCCGCCATATCGGTGAATTTTGATTTTTAGCCAGGCATAGCAGGCGTGGAACTGCGCGAGGACTACTAGAATTGCTTCGATTCGTAGCCCGACGTCTCTTGAATCGGCCGAGTTGTGGCTATCGTTTGATCGTGAAGCTTTTAGTATTGAATTTTGGACATGCAGGCACATAAGACGGTAGAAACTTTTGCGTTCTTTGTTACTCCTGTCGAGCTTCTAAACGGTTGTCATGTTCGGTAATGTGGCTGTAACAGGAGCAGCTTGAATAGTGTCTAAATATATGGCTGCTGCATTTTCTGTTTGTCAGCGCTATGAAATATTTCTGATGGAAATATAGTGACATAGACATCTTAACTAACAGAATGCATCTCCATTAGGCTGTTATATATTGAAAGAGAAAAATACGAGAATATTCACACTTCGACGGAACAGGTTTATTTCGTATAAACATCTACCTAATATAGCCCACATGCACGTTACTATACAGTAGTTGCTATACTAAAACTTTAAGGGGGCCCTGTGCAACTAATCGAAGTTTCCATCGGCTGCCTTAATAGAAGTCATAGTAGAGCGATCTTCGATCCGTAGAGCGAGCAACAAATCGTCCCCGCGGAAGCCGCTCCATTAAGCCTGGGCTGCTTCGCTAGTCTGAGACGCCCGCCGGACCGATGCGACGGTCGGCCACGACGATTTCGCCACCCGGGTACCCTTTCACACCTTCACGCTGGTCTTGTAAATATACGTCACATTAAGCATTGTCAATGCAGGCGAACCAAGATGCCACGCCGACGTAAGTCTGTTGCGCACGCTTTATGGAAAAAGAAAACGTGAAATATCCTGGTCACCCGTGCTTCTCCTAATTTGTGGTGTGGGCGTTTCAGAAACAAGCGGGCATGTCAATCCTGTCATAGACAGGTACAACGAAGGCCGCTCGGAACGGTTTTGTTCGAACATGATCCCATCGCGTTTTCTCGAACTGGAGCTAGTCTTGTGCGACAGAATTAATCGATACGATGGTACAGGACATGCTTGATAACAACGTCATTTAAGAAGGATTAGAGAGAGTATAGGTGTTAATCTCATATGTTGAGTTATTGAATTTCAGTCACACGAAACGCGAGAAACACAGTTTTGTCATTTTGTCTCCCCTCGCTGGTAGTGCACCGAAAGGTCCAGATCAACTGGCTGACATGTCAGATCCCCGCGGCGTGCTATAATGCTGTCACTATGTTTGTACACTTTCGGAGCATGTCTACTTATTTGAAATACAAAGAAGTCATTGACACACCGTTCATGCCGCGTATTTCGTGACATGAAGAAGTCAATTGTTGGTTGTAGAATAACAGATGTATTCAGTAATTGCACTTGAATCCCTACGCGATTGAGTGCTCGTAGGTCGTTATGTTGACATACGCCGTACAGCGATTTTCGCAGGGTAAAATCGTTGCTCATTTTCATCATTTGCAAGGTCAGGGTGGATGAATAGCTGAACAAATCCACACAAATTCATTGTATAGGATCGCCGACGAACCATTGTGTTCGAAGGTTGCTTAAACTACCGGATTACCCTATGCCTATCTGAACTGTCGAAGACATCGTATTTGAAGCAGAGTTGAACAGCAGCCTGACACGATGGCGCTCCGCACAACCATGCTCGCGTATTATTTTTTGCTTGCCGTTAACTTCCTCTCCATCCTTGTTGAGCTTACGCGTGTGCTTACATTGTCTTCTTTATGCCACTTAATCACTCACGCACTCAGACTTATTTGTAGCGTGTCTATAAACACTCTACTTCCTATTTACAAATCAATGCACCCGAGCGAGCGTAAGTCCCCACTCTACCTGCGGGCTATGAGGAGTAATGGGCACTCAAAGACACCTTTAGGCCAGGTCGGTCCCTCTAGGCTCCGAGAGGATTCGTCGTCGTAAGTCCGTTCGAGTCGCACATTTCCACGGCAAGCTTGTGCATTTTTTTGTAGTTACCCAACTTCTCTGCAGACCTGCGGAATAAGAGGGCCGGGTGCAAACCACATAACGACATGCAATTTTCAGAGTGGCACGTAAATATACCTATGGGGGTGACAATTCATCGAAGCAAATTACGCGAAAGTACGAATCGACACTTCAGAGATTCTACATTCCCGAGTGGTCAGGGGCCTGGCGAACGACGCCATTCTTTGCCGTCAACACGGTCGAGCCCTCACTACATCGTGAACTTACCTGAGCGCGGTGAGGTTGCGTGCCACACGCTCCGACAATTCCGAGCAGATGATCTCAACAAGGAGCAATTCACTCTGCGCCGAGGGAAGTTCCTTCTGCATCGAACTTGTACATCGCGACAGGCAGCACATCATGGCGTGGATGTCGATTGTGGAGTTCGCCAAACGGATCAGCAAGAACTGTTCCTCTACAAAGCACAGAGGGTTTAATTTAGTTCCAACTGAGGCGTATCGTATTATCAGCAGTGACCGAATAGGCGATCATCTCTAAGCCTACCGTAACTTCGATTTACCCCTGGACGCGGAGTACGTATGCATATAACGACATTCGCGGCATAGCTGCGTTCCCCGAGACGCCTTATACCAACGACGCTACTCACCGATGATATTTTTGCCGTATTTGATTAGCATCGACTCACAGGCCGCTCCGAACTGCTCAATCGAACGCGAGGCTAGGGCTGCACTCATCTGGAGCTGCGCGGGGACGTACGCATCGAGGGAAGTCGCTGACGACATTCCGACCGCGCGTTTCACCCGTTTCGACCCCTCAGCGAATATCAGCCCGAGATTGGCCGCCGGGTTGGCCATGGCCCGCTGGAGCTCCTTGAGATGGCCGCCGGCGAACTGCAGGCCTACGCCCGGTAGATAGATCATCAGGTGCCGATATTGAGAGAAAAAAATTAGCTTCGTCTCGGAAGAACTTCCGTGCAGACGGCGTGACCTGCTTGAGTTAAGTGCACGTGACCCGGCTTGAGTTCGTCGGGCGGCCAACGTGCACATACATAAGAGGAAATGTGCTTGAAAGGGGACCGGAGGCCACGGTCACTCAGCCATCATATTATCGAACCGAGACGTCTCCCTCGCCCAAAACGAATTCAATGACGTGGTCGTACCTTGCAAAGCGATGAACAGCCGTAAAACGTCGTTAGCTCCCTCGAAGATCCGGAAGATGCGAAGATCCCGGAGCACCCTTTCCAGGTTTGCCTCCATCATGAACCCCATCCCGCCGTGGATTTGGATAGCCTCATCGCACACCCACCAGGCCGCTTCCGAGCCGAGAATTTTCGATACCGCAGCCTCGAGGTGGTAGTCGGTGAAGCCCCGGTCCATGTTACCGGACAGCGCGAACGCCACCGACTAGAACGAACAGAAAAGGCCGGTACAATGAACACGTAGGGTCAAGCTTAACGTCCGTGGTTTAGACCTACGGACAGGCCAATGGTTTAGCCAAAACAAGGAAAAAGACCGGTTTTATTGGTGACGAAGCATTATAGTCGAACTCGTGTGCCGACAAATCTGTGGCAGGCTGCGGATTTAGTACTGAGTTTGCATTGGCCTCTACCAATTTCAATGGTTTGAGTTCAAGTCTCCATTGTTTCATGCTTAGAGCAGCTTTTTCAGCACATCAAGCTGCCTACGGGCGCACAAAGCGCACGACGAATATGTGCACCAGCGAGGTTCGAACTAGAAAGTGCCACCACCTTCAAAAAAAAATTAAGAAGACAGTCGACGCTGCCGTCGTAGAAGGACTACAAAAAGAGAACTCTTAGATAGGACTGGATCACGATTTCAATGATTTTTAAGTGTTTCCGCCATTCAAATGGGTCCTATCCGCTTGAATGTTGTCAAGTGGACGGGGGTTTTCGTCATAGCCAACTGGCAACATAACGGCTGCTGCAGCTACCGACCTCGGTCATATAGTGAACCATGTGCATTCTGGCGAGTTTCTCCTGCACGTTGCCGAACGCTGCGAGTGTTCTGCCGAATTGTTTCCTCTGCGAGGCGTACTCCGTCGCTTTTTCGATACAGTACCGCATTGTTCCGCACATGGCGCTGCCCAGCCCGAAACGGCCATTGTTTAGGACGTTTACAGCGATCTGTGAAAGTAAAAAAAGCACAGAACCTGTTGTTAACTACGATGGACAGTGAACTCTCAGTAGGCGGTAATTTGTTCATTTGTAAAAACGTACAAATAAATAGAGAGAACGCTGCTTTGAGCTCCATGAAACAAAACGACAAACGAGGGCCCTACGAGAAAAATGTGGGTACGAACATTGTCAAATAGGGGGAGCCTTGTCAAAAAGTCTTGTCATTTAAAACAGAAGGAATGTTGCGGATAATTAAATACAAATAGAAATCAACATTATTAGAATAGGTCGTTTCGTATAAGTTTGTTCACAGTTTAGAAGCCCAAGCGAAAGAAAAACTTAGCGTTTATCCCTTTACCACCTTGAGGTATGCTTCACTACTAAATCAATGAAGACTTGACCAAACCGGAGCGTACAGGCAATCAGCTGAAGTATTACTGTACCTTAAAGCCTGCGCCAGGTTTTCCAAGCACGTTTTCGACAGGCACCTTGACGTTATCGAAGTGAAGCGTCGTTGTGTTGGACGCTTTTATTCCCATCTTCTTTTCGGGGGGACCGTTTTTCACGCCGAAACTTCTCTCAACAAGGAAGGCCGTGATGCGATCCTTGATCTCGCCGTCCTTCTCGACCGGCGTCTGTAGCGGTGGAAACAGAGGATCCAAACCGTCAAGAGCAAGACTTAATTAACTATCTGCTGCGTATACTCGTTCCCATTGTATGTCTAAGCTTGCCAAGTTGACAAGAAGCAGTCAGCGCATCTTACAGCGACCGCCCTACTGTAGGGGTAAAGCTACCCTTAGAAGAAGCTGTCATTCGGAACGTGTCTATGTGCACCATAGAGTTTGTAGCAGGAAACTGCTCTGATCAGCGGCATAAGAACAAAAATCATTCCACTGTCATAACAGCTCAACAAACCTCGTTAGCCTCAGCCGCGTAGTCTCACCTTAGCGAATATTGTGAAGACGTCAGCGGTGTGGCCGTTCGAGATGTAAACCTTCTCCCCGTTGAGAATGTAATGTTTTCCGTCTGGAGAAAGCACAGCTTTTGACGAAATGCTCATGGCGTCTGATCCACTGCCTGGTTCCGTGAGACAGTACGCCGCGACAACTTTACCTGATGCCAGGTCAGGAAGATATTTCGCTTTCTGTTCATCGGTTCCGTAGAGAAGGAGTGCCTTAAACCCTGCGGGCACAGAACAAGGTAGAAGCACACTGAAAGTGATGTTCGTTGGCGATAGGTCTGTGGTTTCCCACGAACGAACATAGTCGACAAATGCGCCTATAGTTAATTGCTACTAATAATTCGTAATTATCGTATATTCGTACTCGACGCGTAATACATTGAGTACACACCGATCGACTGATGGGCTCCGAGTGTGACAGAAAGCGCCAGATCCGTGTAGCCTAATACTTCGCAGAGCCTAGCATACTGCTGGTTGTTCGCCCCTATGCCGCCGTACTCCTCGGGCACCTGGATCCCGTAGGCGCCCATCTCCTTCATCTGGTCCAAGATGCCATCTGGAATCTTTCCTTCACGGTCATTTTTTGCCGCGTCATTGTTTTCCTGCGGATGTCAAAGCACGTATAGATGCGCAGCGGACAGTCAGCGAATAGCAGTTACATTTCCTAATCAGTGGTGGGGCGATACGGATAAGCCAGGTTGTAAGTTCACTCAAGTCCCAGAAATACAAATGGACGACTTCGAAAAAATTATAAATCAATATTTCTTTACTGAACCATTGCAATGCACTTCGTCTATAAGATTTCTACTTCTCCCATCTCTTCGGCAATGCACTGGAAACCACCGTAGGGATGCGCGCAGTTGCATTGTTTCTACCAGAAAACCAGCCAATTGAATCGCTATGAAAACGCGTCTTTAAGAGCTACAAACCATTAGGAAGTTCTCGCAGGTATTTGCAAGCATCCCTGTCGTCTCCAGCTGCTCAGGAGTTAACACTGTAATGACAGAAGGGTTTGCCAATGGGACGTTATACGAGACAGAGCCCATTACTGTAACGGCAAAGAAAGAATTGCGGCTTTCGTGCTTACAACTGAACGTCACAATAATGTTTATGGAAGTTCATTAAATTATAATGAAAATTGCTCTCTAGCTGCTTTTGATCACGTACCGTCGGGATAGGGGAACACCTGTGTGAGATCAGCGTCGCCTTTGAACAAGTTCATCACGAATGAGTTGCTTTCCTATTGCAATGCCAGCCAAACCACGTGGCGGTCCACACGGCGAACATAAAATACAACCACGTTAGCATACAATTTCGCTACATCGGCAAGTGAGGTCATGAACACTCGTCGGTCAACACAGCAAACTCGGCGAGCTTTCAAAATGTTGCCACAAAACATAGAACCAATTCATTTAAAATATCCTCAACACGCCAAGAGAGCTTAGAGATTAATTCACGACAATAAGA
>MNPL01028839.1:52428-69127 GCA_002081605.1 Tropilaelaps mercedesae
AGCGCAAAAGCTATACGCTCGAAACGTCCCGATCTGGGCACTTCGATTTTAAGTTTTTCCTTATTTTGCTTGTTATCCACCATTTTTCACTAAAAATTTCATTTTAGCTCGGACGGGCTATTTTCAGACACTTGAGAAAAACAAACGTATTGGACCACATTCTCTAGTTTGGATCAAGCTGGCAGAATATTCTCCTTGTTTATACCATTTAGCTCCTGTAAGGCAAATTACGTGCACAGCTTCGTGGTTTGCACACAAATAAAAATAATGTATATCGTGATCTAGTTGCATTCTCCATTGATAGCATATTCACAGAATATTAGAGCTACATGATATGTGAATGCATAACAATCAGATCCCGATATACAACAAGGAGAAGATCAGCTAAGTTTGAGTTCCGTTTAAATATTTTACTAGATGTCACAACACCCCACGCATTTGCACGGTACATAAATTGAGATTCGCGCGCTTGTAACGACGCTAGAGAGAGTTGGCACACAGGCTTCTGCTGTGAGCGTAATCTGAAAAAATATTCACAGAGCGCTTTAACAGTCTGTGAACACTGTGCAAATGATAACATCTATACTTCGACCGTTGGGTGGCTAGATATACGTGTCTTCAGGTAAAGCTTACGCGAACTGATGCTGTACCCCAAAAAAATAGTAAAAATTAAGTTCATAGTATAGAGTTAATTGAGTTTTAGTGGCCGTGCAGCTTTAAAACATACGTCATTATAAATACTAGACGTATTCGGTATGAAATGCACATATTTCCACAGCTATAACGTAATCGTTATTGCTGGAAGTTGGCATGCAACTTTTTTGACTCATTTCGACCACTCATTTGTTGCTCTTGTTCTTATTTTTCAGCGCCTTCTTGGTCCCGACCTCAGTATTTCAGAATGAAGAGTACATCGCGGCTCTACCGAAGGCTGCCTTCCAGGTACGAGAGCGTAAAATAACCACAAAATGGACCGGCACCTGCATCAAGCATAAAACGAACGGCCCTGACATGGCAGCTCTAACAAATTCATCTAATAAATACAGCCGCTCTTTGGCTGACCTTCAATTTTTGTGGCACAATCTGTTGTGTTTGCTGTAGAGGTACCCCGCAACTGTTTCAGTAGGAACTTTTTCCCCAGCCACACCGTTTCATAGGACTTTTGCGGCACTTGCTCTCACCGGATTCGTTTTGATTATGAATAATGCGATCTATCAGAAAATTTCCTCGTGTCCTCCCTAATAACAGATTCGCTGTACACTTACGGGGCAACCACCTCAGTTGATACAGTTTATGATGTTGCAGCAGGCTGCATATTCGACGGTGACATTCCAGTTTTAGAAGAAAATTTTTTGTTTTCACTCATCTTCGGCAAGACCCGTTTGTCAGGACGTGTTGACGTGGAGCTAAGGCTAATATGGTCCAGTTCTCATAGACGGTTAAATTCCGGAAGAACGAAATTGGCAAGGATATAATTGTTAATGTTACTCAAGTAGTTCTTAACGAACATCGGCCAGTTGCTCACGCTAACCTTCTACAAAGTTTTTTGTGAACTCATCATTGTCAGCTGCCCTTCTCGGCCAAAATGAACTCCTAATATGAGATGAATACAAAGAAAACCGCTTTCCAAAAAAAGCTGTCGAATTGGAGACGACATCACCATTACGTACAGAAAATACTAGCTCAATGTAGCCGATAAATGATAAGATAGAATTCTCAGTAAACTTTTTCAAGGATGGAAAACAAACGGTTTCTGTGAAGCTCCTTGGTAAATACCGCTATGATACTCTGTACATCATGGTTCGAGTTCACCTCTACCCCACGGGGAAATTACTGGAACTCTCTCATGTCAATGACAGCTCCGCTTAAAAAATATACGAAGCCATTATTTTAATTCGTCTGTTCCCAGAGAGCGGCCCCCACTGTCGTCGCAACGGAGCGTCGATGTCGCTGACATCGGGCGAACGAGTCCAAAGACCCGAAAACGAAGATCGAGGAAGATTGATGAAGAAGAAGACCTGGTGAGATGTGAGCTACACTGTACATATGTCGTTGTTGCTGCTACCTGACATTATTGGGTAGTAAATGTATTTCTATTAAATAGTCTATTTATTGTCTTCGAATTATTAAGTTAGCTACGTATTACATTTAGCTCAGGATTTTCTGATAAATGTAGCTAAACTTAGTCAAACAAATGTGAAGAACATCTGCTCCGTGAGGTTATTTTAAGCATGCGCACATTTAATCTTGGACGTACTGATTTATAGCGGATTAAATCATCATTACCACCTGAACATCAGACAATATATCAACGCTTTCATATTTACTCAACGTGTTGGACACTGGCAAAATCCAACACAACCTCCCGCATCTTTCGTCGGTGTTATGACATATACAGCCTCAGTAGTAAACACGCTACCATCACCCAGCTAAAAACCTCATCTTCTGCTGTCACTGACCCGCCACAAGATATGAACCGACCACTTTAGTTGCCTACAATACAACAGGACTATTCATCCAATCGTTGTTGGCTTTTGTCGAAAAAAAAAAAAGCGATATTTCTCTAGCACGGGTGAATCTGACACGCCAGGCCAGAGTCGCGTTCAACTAGTCCCGATAACTAGCTACGGCCATCCACATCTTCTCAGGAAGCGTCCACTTCACTTATTCACTTACATACGTTTCACTCACGACAGCCCCCCCCACACACACACGCACTGACCCCTCTCAACCTGTGAAAGTTCAGTGAATCAGCTGTTTCATTCCTCAGCCCAATATCTTATTGGCTCTCTCTATCAGCGGATGATTTGGCGCGCGAGACATGTGGCGCCCTCCGTGGCGACGTGCGCAAGCCCTCGCTGGTTCGGTGTCAGACAGGGGCTCAACAAAAAGCCGCTGCAACGACTACATGGCGGGGCAAAGCCTGAGCAGAGCCGCCCCGTTTGGTCCGACATCCCATCCGTCTGAACGGGGTGGCCTTCACACGCACGTGCCCACTTGGCACTGTTCTACGTGAATCTTTGGTGCCTGATTCCGCCTGCTCACTTGGTGTCACCATTTGGACCTGTTTGTACCGGTGCTTTTTGAAATTTTTCTTTTTGTTTTTCGCTGTGTTGTTTACCGGTAACTGTGCTGTTGTTACAACTTTTTTGTGTGTGTCTGTGTGTGCGTGTGTTTACTACACGTAGCCGCTGTCGATGTTGACGTTGATGCTAGTGCCGGCGCCGCGTCCGTTAGTCTCGCTGGGACGAATCGGTTCGAACCGGCGTCGAAGAGAGGCCGCCGTGATTCGAAGTGTTCTGGCGTCGGGGAGGTGCTACTCTCGTCGGAACTGAGCAGGCCGAACTCGTCGCCAAGATCTGCCATAGCCGTCGGGCGAAACACGCGGGTGATGCAGAACCAGCCCTGCGAAACTCTTCAGAGCCGCGCGGCAGTCATACGGCGGCCACAGGCATCGGTAGTGAGTTGGCGAGAAGGAGTTGAGCGGCCACAATAGCGGCACCGGACGGTCACGCCAACTCTGGCGTTGACAATACATTCGAATCGCACACACGAACAACCGTAGGGAACCCCGAACCGGGGCCTCGCAACTCACTAAAAACGACTGGGGACGAAAACGTGTTACGAATTGAACGCCAGTTTGCGTGAAAGCCGGGTGAACCCGCCAGTGAATGTGACTTATTTCGTTGTGACGCTATGACGGACACGTTTGTGGAGTGACCCGGCGAGGTCGGCCGGAAACGGTGCTCGAACGTTGCCCCAGTGTGGTCAACACGTAGAACATCGGCGTTGCCGACCCCGCGGGGGAACAAGTGAAGTTTCTCGGCGTAACCGTGCCGAGTAACATTCTACACTCCGCAGTGGAGACGTCGGGTTAACACGGGTCGGGTGAGCTGTGGCGCTCACGGAGCACCGACAGCGACATGTTCGTTCGCCATAGAAACCGTCCTAGGAACGGGGGTACGCGAACGCCCCGGGTGCCGCTTCTCACGCGTCTAGGCCTGTTTCAGGCCGTTCCTCAGAACGACCAAGTTGACTCGCCGGCCGACGAAGCGTCCGTAAGCATGCATCGTCCACACCAACACATTTCGACCAACTCCACACCACTGACAGATGTTTTCTTAACCGACGACAAATACTATTCAAAATGGTTCATGTGATCCTATAGCGACATAGTGGATTTTTCTGTTTCTCACTGCGTTTACGAGTTCAACGCGATGAAATCTTTCTCCACTCTCCTAAAGGTGACAGCTAAGCTGATTGCACTTGACGCAAACGATACTTGCCAGAACATCTTCCCTGTACTGGTAGCGCCTAGTTCGTGCTACGTCGCGTTTGGCTGTAGTGGGTCACGCAAAAGTTCTGTTTCTTATCACGAATGCCGGTCGACAACGATCATCCCCTTACCAGCTTCTCTCCCCTATTAAGAACGAGGGTATTCGGTTCAACGCCTGTCCGACTGAGCCAGCACTTTTTGCGATTCCGACCGCGTTTGCAGCGGTGTCCAAATAGAGTAGCGGCTTAATAACGCCCGTGTCTCTCTCGGCTTGCCCACCCCCCCCTCCTGGTCAGCCGGTTGACGATGTTCAGCTGTCTTAAAAACGGAGGCCATAAACAAAGCGGCTGTCGTTTTCGTGGCCGTGGAGGCTATCGCCGATGGAAGATGTTGGAGACCCGTTGGCGTGGCTAGTGTGTCGTTCGTTAGCCGGCAAAAGTTATTGATCAAGCGTCTGTCGCCGCTGACGCCTGCCGGGGGTCTCTTGCCGCTCGATCAGTGCCTGACAAGTGCGAGAGTTCTAGTGCGTTCGTATTGGCGCTCCGACCGTCGGAAAAACGAGGCGGACGGACGCTTGTGCGTGGGCTCGTGCATCAGCGTCTGCCCGGACGCGTGGTCCAGGAGTAACAGAGAGAAAAACAAGAAAACGATGCTTCGATCTCGCAAGAGGAGACCATCGGAGAGGTCTGCCAAGACTTCACAAGTTTCTCCCTCACTGGTTGGTGGTGTTTTTCGGCATGCGATCCCCTAGGCCACATGCATACGTACGGCACGATCCGGTCTATGCAGAAACCTGTGCACAAGCGTTTTTGTTTAGTTAGCCTCAACGGAGAGAATAGATAATGATTTGCAGGGCTTTGTTTCCAGCACAGCCAGCTAATTGCTTCAAACCGCACCGTCCACTGGCACGCGGTTGACTGGCGGATAGATTTAGAGGAAACATTCATATTGAACAAACGTTTATCTCAATATCGCCAGCTATCGCTGCTTGGTCATCTAGTGTGACTATCTTTCCCCGTTTTGCAGTGCTGAATGCCAACATACGAGATAACTATTCCTCTTTATGCCTGCCTTGGGCAGGAGGCGTGAGGTGAGGCCATAATCGTATACGAAACCCGTATAACGGTGCGACCCCAATTCAGAATTCACATTCTATGGCCCGTATTAATGAATAGTTCACGCGTGCTAGCCACCGTAGAGTCGATTTCGAGGGACAAGTATATATTTTTTCATTTTCTTGATGAAACTGTTCTCGTCGATTATGTTTCTCTTTGGCAGGTTTGAAATGCTGAGTGGTTGCGCTAAGTACGGGTCCCCTTAGGGGTTTTTCTTGTTGGCATTTAATAATTTGGAAATCTTGTAGCGAACTCTGCAGCGGTGGTTGCTTCCTTGGTTAGGACTGTGATCAAGGTCGAGGCTGTAAATCTCATCAGGCGACTTTCTATCTAAACCAAAAGCAGCAAGGCCGATGTCTACCTGTCCACATTGCCTACTGAATTTTCCTTTTTTGTTACAGTGTGCATAGCAAAAGTTTTCTTGACAGCCAGACTGTTCTCGAGTTTCCGTGAAACAGTTTTTTCGGCTTTTTCGCTTCGTTTGCCAAATGTCCATTAATTGCCTCAGTTCTTAGTTCCACCTTTTTGTCGTCGCCCACCTCCCCCTTAGCTGGAGCGCTCATTAACCGTTAATTAAGCTAATGAGAGCAGTGCATCGCCATTGTATGAGGTTTGCCCTATAAGCGCATTCGGTCCCCTCCAAACAGCGGCGACATGACATTACCAATTACATACAACAAATAGATGGCATTGGCCGTAACGATGACTAGTTAAAGCGTTACCCGGACGTCTGCCGCGCGATGACTGTACGCTGAATCGTCGAAGCGAGCGTCCGTAACCCGTTGGCAAAGACAACATCGCTGGAAATGCATTCACGATAGGTAGCATGTAAACAGGCGCCGTGGTAAATTATTCTTTTGTGTTGACCAGACACTTGATGGATTTTCAGAATTGACATACGGAAATCACTGCTTTTACGCGGTCGACCAGCCTGTTTGTAACAATTCAAAATCCGACGAAATACACGTTGGTCGTATCGGCTGCTGAGAGATATTTACTTAAGAATTATGATTTATGAATGAACTATGGGACCCATTGTTAACATCGGCCGTTTCAGGTACAGCCAATGCGTCGAGGTGTCAAGTCGATTTGGGTTTATGGCCTTAGAATGAGTTAGACTTATCATAGGCTTAGGACATTGGAAAAGCACAGAACCACTGTACCATCTCGTCGAATAAGGCTGTGCCCGTCTGGCAGATGACAATGTTGTGAGGTGTTGTCGTAGCTAAAATCTGATGCAATCACGTTCTTCGCCTCATGTGGACGCACTCTGGTTAGACGGTATGCAATTATTCCGGGCGGGGTCAGTGTAAGTAATTGTGGTCGTCTTCGACAAGTATTTACCACAGAGCTCAAGTGGATCGACCGGTTCTGCTACAGTCAAAGGGGCCATATTAACTGTGGCCGTCCGCTGCACTGGTATTCATAGAGTAACATCGTTATGAATACGAACCGAGCTAAACAGCGTACCCCTGAAGAATTGGGCTGTGTGAGAGGTGCATGGGCCATCAAAACGAATGTCCTATTGTCCTGGCCCGCAAGATCACTACAGAAAACATTGGCACAACTTATTTCGCTGGCGTTTCCCCAAGAGCAGGTGATATTATATTAAGTTCGAGATTACTTTAGCTGTTCATGAAAGTATCACACGGTGATTTTCCGTTGTGTAAGTTCGCATCACAATTTTGAGAATTTTACGGTTGTTGCGTTCAATGTCGCGATCTTAGGCATGAGATGTACAGCATTAGGTCTTGAAATTAACGCAAAATGTTTGCAAGATTTCTAGTCGTATTGGTACGTAGATCTGATACGAAATCTTTGGACTGCACATGATAAAATAATTCCTGAAGGTTGATATATGTTTTTAAGTTATCTCAGCTTGGTCCAAAAGTATGTTCACCATATACCTAAACGATGATAGCCAGAGATCCGCACAAAAGAGGGTTTGTCTGCCGCAGCTAAAAAGTCGTTCTTCATTGTTCGCTAATGTTGTGAAGCCTTTCGAAGCGAATTTCTCGGCTATTACTCTTAAATTTAGATTCAACAATATAGCTTGAAATAGCCGTGGCCATGATTAGATGATTATCAAGATTTTTCTAATCGATGCATCTAAGCATCGATTTTTGCGTAAAAATTAGAAATACCAGAACACTTGGCTATATCAATAATGCTCATATCCGATCCAGCTCATTACGAAAAATGCCCATAGGATGACTAAGAGAAAGTTGAGCCGTACCATGCTAACAGTGTAATTCACAAACCTTCACCGGTCACTATGGCAACGTATACCAAAATTGCGGTAGTCAAACGAGTAAGCTCCTAAAATATGTGTCTACGATTTTTGCGCAAGCCTTCCGCTTCTTTGCTCTCGTATTCTTAGACATTACCTTTGTAACAGTCTGCTTTTATTTTCGATGACCCCAGTGAACTAATTGTGCGATAACTATGAAGCCGTAAGCTCACAGCTTGATTATCCTTAGCCAATGCTTATGCTGTCGGTCGGTTTGGGGCTGTATAGGACTTCTGGTACACCTTAGCGTAGCTATAATTGTGAGAGCTATAGCATAATACACCAATCGCTCCGATGCGCCCACGCAGAAGCAGAATATTGCGAGTCAGTATATTACGATATTGAAAGCGTTGGTACAGAATACTGTCCTCAACGTTCCTATTTCGGTAGTCAGATATGCTTAGTGCTTTTTCCTGTTTTTATTTTATTTCAAGTACGGTTACAAATCGTTTCATGCAACCGTTCTTCATTTCTCTGACAAATTTGAAATATATCACACGCATATCTTGGACTTACACAAGATCTCTGATTTTCTGCAAGATTCCTTCACATAAGTGCCACACCTCCCCGCGCCGCAGTGCATCCACGTCGACAGACGTTACAGACGCCTTAAAATTCAGCGTGTCCACTTGTGCAACACCCTAACATGTTTTCGTCGACTGCAGAACTTACGCCGAGCTTCTCTCTTAAATTGCATATTCGGACCCCGTCTACGTTGCCGTTCCTACCCGATACTTGTCTGCCCTTCACGATCGCTGGTCTTTCATCACGGCCACTTCTCGGGGGCGTTTGTGTTTCGTCGTCGACCGGCGTTGCCCCACTTCTCTGTGTGTCGCCCGTAGGCGGACGTGACTTCGGTACCGCTGGTGGCTCTGACGAGCGTGCCTCCAGCGCCGGCCGCAACCGAACTTTCGTCGCGATACCTGATCAACCGAGCCAACGCTCACTTCTACAAATGCTTCGCCTTCGAGGCCGAGAGTCGGCCGTTTATCGTGGTTCGTCACGACGTCAACGCCGAAGACGTGATGAGCGTCATGCAGACGGACTGGCGCTTTCTGGGTGAGTCGGGGGAAGCAGCAGTGAGCTGGAAGGAAGGGTGAGCAACAGCGACGTCCAGAAGTGTGCCGTAGATTAAAACGTATCTTATTCCTTTCGACTGATATAAGCTTTAGTCTTCAATATTTGTATTGACTGTTGGGTTTTTTTCTAAAACTGGAGGCCCGTTGCTTCAATTTTTGAGGTTTCGAACTATGAGACAGTTAATAAACTAAATTGATTGAAAGGGCGTATTCCGCAGAGCTACGCCGATCACGTTTAGTGGAAATCACCAACGTGCTCACAATAACAAAAAGCTACTAGGCAAAACGACTTGGGCTCATGAACGGCGGCGCAAGCTACCTTTTGTCAATTTATTACAATGACGTTTAAGTGTTTTGCACTATTAATCCGAGGCTAAATTCTATAAGGCCAGGCATTACTCTCTCATACCTATGTATCACGCGGACACAACAAAAATCCTGAAAATCTATAAATCACTTGGCATGTGTTTCATCTAATATTTTTTATACATCAATTTTGTCCAAAGTCGTTGTTGTTTTGATAGCTCGCTTCGAGATAATCTCATATGCATTTTACAGCACGAGATTGCGTGAGAGAAGTGTGCGTGAACAGTTCACACAAACGGGACTAACCTCGGCCACTCAGAGACCACTTTCCAGGATTGCGACAGACAAACAGTGACTAATGGCTGTGTGTTCCTGGAAAGGGATAATGCATTTGGGGCAATACATCACCGGCTCCCACGGCGAGCGCCTCGTGGGGCATTTTTGCCACAGACCCCCGGCTTGAATCCTCGTATATTAACAAATGGCGAAGGTCAACCCAGTGCCAATGACCTCACTGCTAACTGGCCTGCCGAGCACGCCAATGACCTCTTGGTGAAACCTTCCCCCATATCCGTTTGCGCAGAGTGGAGTTCTCTTGTATGCAGGCATAATGCAGTAAACCTTAGATGACTAAGTGCCGCCCGGAGTTGGTAACTGGTCGATTTTATGATTAGATAACAAAACATTCTTTCCTGCGGTATTGGTACATTAAAGCGAGGCGTTATTTTAGTAACTGAATACTAACAATAAGGAGGTTATTCTGTAATCAGCAATGCTTGCTATCCATAGTAGATTATAAATTAGCGTAAAATCAATATGGCTAGCAGGCGCTTTTCGGTTCTACGTGTATAGACAGGCTTCTTGAACTCAGTCCAAAACAAACTGAACTACATGAAACCATACACCAGGAAGCAAAATACGATCACTTTAGAATCTATTGGTCGGCTGCATATTGTGCATATCTACTCTAACTTGATATCTCTTCCTATCAAGTAGACGTATTAGCAAAAAAACGAATATTTTTAGGGCTGACCGTCAGCCAATGTTTAACGTCCACGGTACCATTTTTTGCATTACTTTGTAAGACGGATCCCATATAAATGTAAATGTGCAACAGTGGGGATCGAACCCGTGCACCTACGTGTCTCCTTTGGTCGCTAGGCGCACACGAATGCACCCGAGAACCATCGAGCTCGACGTATTACCAATCAGAAAGCAAATCGACAAGTGGCACATATACATCTCACAGAGCAGATCAACAGACACCTAACAAGTTGCAACACAAGAACATGTCGCAATGGAGGTTCGACACGAACAGCATTTGAGAAAAGCGTGACCGTCGCTATAGAAATCCATGCTCCGGGGCCTGGCTTGAATATGCCGACTCACAGAACGGCGTTGTAATTCTCCTTCTTTGTTTATTGTCTGTCGATTATTCACAGTTCCACGGATCGCTTTGTTTCTAGTCTCGGATGTAGGCCCAATGTTGGAGTGGTCGCAGCCTCGTCAGCTCGACGCGTTCAAAGCCGGACTCATCAAAGCGGCGAACACAACGCCGATGTGGATATTCACCAACGGACTCAATGTCGGAATTGCCAAAGAGATCGGAGACGCCGTTGCTGTCGAATTGAGTCGACGTCGAGCCAAGAGATGCCACAAGCATCCCGCGAGGAAAAAAGAACACAAACCGCCTCTCACTCTTGTACGGTTTTATGCGATGCTTTCTTCATTTAGAACTAAATAATAATAATGATAGTAGTTACCAAAACAATAATCATAACCACTATTTTTACAGTCCGTTAGAATTACCAGGAGACATCTCGAATGCGCATTTATTTCTTTCATTCTTAGGACTATTATATGTACACGCTATCCCACAGAGCAATCAGACTGTGTTGCTAAAACTCCTTAGCTGGCCGTAAAACTGTTGGGGACTGCGCCGATAAAAATGTTTTCGTGATTCATCATTCGACCGTTAGAATCTCTCTTTTGGCTCATATTCTTTGTACACGTCACTCTATCGGCCTTGTAAATTGCTCGAAATAACGCGAAAAGCAGTCGAAACCATAAAACGGTGATTCTTGCCTAGGAGCTTTTAGTGCCTGAACACAAAAGCAAAACGGGGTCACGATGTAGGATGGGAAATCCTTTATAGACCTTACGTACCTTTAGCTGTCAGTAGAGCCATATCGATTGATCGACATGGAATTGCATGAAGGACGGAATAGCTTTCTAGTACACGTTCTAACTAAACAATTCACTGTTGACAGTGCAACGTCGCAAAGGCGGTCACGTGCGCAATAGAAATGCATTCTGTACGTACCCTAAACTTTTGATTCAAGGCGGTCGCTTGTGGATGGGTGACCTGCTTAAATTATAAAATATGAAAGTACCGCCTGGGCACAGTCCAGGACTGTCAATAGAACAGACTAAACTTACAATTCGCTTGTACCGATCATCGTGAAGCATTTCGTACATGCATTGAAGATTAAAGACTGATTCGCTTACAAATAAAAACGCCCACTGCCCACAGCCTGTCTGAGAAAGCGACGGGATATTCGCAAGTTTTAAGAATAGCAATAATACCGTTATTTAGGAACCGTGCGTCTTTGTAGACTGGTACGATGCAATGCACACTTTTCTCGTCTTGGTGAGAAACAGTTGTGCCAACCTATCGTTTATATTCACTTGTGACATACAGATAAGGCCTAGTTGGTTAACCTGTAGTAAAAACCTCAGGAGAATCACGGTCTAGGCCCCGGCTGTGTGGGTGCAGCTTGACGAACTGTATAGGCGTTCATGGGCAACCCAGCGTGGTGGGAATTTTTAATGTGTCGCCGCTCCATTTAGCTCGCAAAATTGGCTGCTCTTGACAACCGATGCGGTCTATTGACCTGCGTCCTATTCTCTATCCTCCCACTCAAACAAGCACACACACACACACACACCGAGAATAAAATACAACCGACGAATAAATTCAAATTAAACAATGACGTGAATCCCACCTGACACCGAAATTTAGGTGGGCTTAGCACGAGAGGATTTGATCTTAGGCGCGGACCGATTTACGAACTCGGATGGAAGCGACGTGAACATTCAGGTCGAGGCCAATAAACCAGAGGAACAGCGCTACGAACTCAATCCCGACCATACCCATTATATCATCGTTCGGGATGACACCATCCACAAGACGGGAATCAACCAGTATACGCTGCGCTTTGAACGGTGGGTTTCGTTCTGTGTTTCTGAGGCTCTAAGCGAGTGTAGACTTCAGCTGAACTGCAGACGACGAACGATTTGGCGGGCTATCTCATAGCCGAATGGTCGATAGAAGCAAGCGGGCATACAACAGATGATACCTTGTTTCCTAATAAATGTTTCCGTTAGTCAAGAGCACATTCTTGATTTGAGTATATGTTTGCTGTCAGTCAAGTACTTTCAAGAAGGAAGCTGGTGTGTTCGGTTTTGGGCATAGCAAAAAAAGCAGAGATAAAGCTTTACTAGCAGTATTTACTGACCCTGTTTTAAGTGTAGCACTAGAGCTAAATAGAATAAATCGTCTACGAACAAGGGACGCATAAATAGTACAAAAAATTGACGAAACCATATGGTGAATAATGGTCAAGGAGGCGTGCGTCGTAATTTGTCGGAGATAGCCAAATTTCACTCTAATCGCTCATGGCTTTCGCTGTGACATAACCCCACATGGCAAGTAACTGGGTGCATTGACATGAATGCATTCCATATAGGGTTCTGGCGTGTTTGGGAGCCCGAAAACAGGACAATAACGCCGAAGACCACAGAAAAGTATCTCGGCAGGCGTCAACCATTTCGATGCAGCTTCCGCTCGTCGCCGTTTTGATGCAGGGAGATTTCCAATCGGCGAAGTTCATCTTTGATCGACTACAGAAAGAGCTCCCGATCCTCGTATTTGAGGGAACAGGTGGCCTTGCCGATCTCATCGCCTTTGTCTACGATGAAGTTCAGCGGAGGTAAGCGAAAATCACGCTCGGGATGTCGCATGCGCTACGCCGGCTCAGCTGTCAAGCGTCGTCACGCTAGTCGGCTGAACTCTTATTTAAGTTTTGTAACTGTTGATAGCACACTGGGTAGCCGTGCACCTAGACGATTAATCTAACGCGCCATTATCAAGTTAGGAGCAGAGATATTGAGTGTTTTTTAAACCCCGGTTTTCACCCCGTTCGTCGGCAAGAGACGCCACATGCTTCAACGTCAACGTAACAGACGTGATTCGGTCGAAACCTCTGTTCGTTTGCAGGGGTCCGAATGCGTGGGACGCTGAGTTCATTGAGGAGTTCGTAAAACCTGAGCTGGCGGGTATGATCTGTGCGCAACGGCAGATATACTCCGAGCAGGTGCAGGCGAGGAACGCGTACCGAGACCGGGTGCTCGAAATCGTCCGTCTCGCTTGCCACAAGCAGCAGGGAGCGCATCTCACGGTTGTGTACACGAGAAATCGGACGTGTGACTTAGAGAAGCTGGACCAGGTTTTGTTGAAAGCCCTTTTTAAATGTGAGTTACTCTACCCATTTTTCGTTTTCAGCATCACTATTGCCTCGAAGAGGTGCTTAATGCGTAGGCGCCACGGGCTTGCTGGCCCACGCTGGGTTAGTTTAGATTTATTCATTCAGGTTGGGTGGTATTTGGGGCCTAGCTGTACTATCTTATGGAGCTAGGTATAACCGGTATGATCTCGGCAGTTTAACAAAAACATATATATTAGACTACTCTGGTTCTCGGACCACGTGCCCTATATATCAAAATTACGGTAGAACAGAAAATGAATATTTTACTTTTTGCTTGTTTAATCTACTTGGGCCACTTGATTTGGACGATAGCTCGCATGCAGCCCTTGCCTGAACGGACCCCATTCATAGACTGACATTTCAATTAAGTGATACTTACTCGTATCTGCGGTATGGCCGTAATTTACGCAGCTCAAAGAGCAGAACAGACCATGTGGTACTCCCAACTGAAGAAAGATCTTCAGCTGACCATCGACTGGAACAGTCCGAAGGTGGCTCTGGCCGAAGTCTTCCAAAAGGACTCGTCGAACAAGTTCCAGGTGGACTCTGGCATATTCATGGAGGCGCTACTGCGGGAGGGTCGCGAGGAGTTTATCGACATCTTTCTCCGAAGGCAGTTCCAGCTGAGCAAGTTCATGTCGAAGGGCCGATTGAAGCTGATCTTCCAGAAGGTCATCCCCGAAGATTTCTTCTTCCTCGTCTGCTGGATGGGCGCGTTGGGTAACACCGTACGTTGATTCGCGCCAACGGCGAACGCCGAGAATCGCCGTAACTGACAGTCCGGTTGGGTGGATTACTACGCAGTGATTGTGTTAAAGTCTGTCTCCGGTTCACAGAAGTTTTGGGAATTTAATGCTAATGGTGGAGATTTTCTTTCTAGACTGCGTAGCTTGCTTGTTTAAGAAGTTTAGAATAAATGTTTATTTCTTCTACACTTAGCATAATCTCGGGGTTTCAGTTGCCTATAAGCAATTATGGCAGCCGTTGCGTATTTTTGAGCTTATGGCAGTGTTGTAATAGTGATTTTTGGATCTGTCATCAGACGCTAGAAGGACAATCTACGTTGTTGCCATAGGTCTCATGTTTTGCCTCTGCTATGTTTGGCGTTCAGTCGTATCGCGTATCAGACGACTTCATCGAGGCCGATCTGAATTGGCTGATTGAGCTGTGTACGGGGTTGCCGGATTATGTCAGCTCTGAGGCGCTGTCAATGGCAGCTGCAGGCATGTGCACAGGAGACGAAACTCAGGCTGAACGGAAAGCTCTTGTCATACTGGCTTTATGGGCCGTTTTCACCCATCGAAGGTAGTCTTTCTTTCTCCCTCTGGTTCTCTCTTTGGCCCATATATATATATATACATATATAATAGTTTGACTGAAAAATATATTATCTATCCATCAGGTGCTTTTCTTCCGCTATCCTAATAATAAGCTTCATTAGTCATTTGTATTAACATATAACACATATATGGGACAGCCTCTATAACGCTCACCGTTAACGTTACCGTGACGGTTTTTCTCCTGAACAGAAAGCTGACGAAGATCCTGTGGAAACATTCGGAGCAACCGATCCATCTGGCATTGATCATCTCGACAACATACGCCCGCCTAGCGGATTACGCGCGTGACGCCGCCACCCGGGCGGAGCTCGAGGACTCGTCAAAAGAGTTCTCTGAGATCGCCACCGGTATCCTGGACCTGTCCTGGGAGTCGGACGCTGGCTGTCGTGCTTACGACATCCTGTCGGAAGAGAGCTCCGACTGGGGCGAGAAAACTGCCGTGGAGTTGGCGGCCCAGGGCAAGAATATGATGTTCTTAGCGCATCCCTGCTGTCAGAAATGGATTACCAACCTCTTCATGGGTCGGATCACTGTGAAGGATCTGTGCTGGGGCATCGCCAGTTTGCCGCAATCGGTGAAGATCCAGCTGTGCGCCTTCCTCGTCCTGCCGATGTACATATTCATTCGCTTCAAGGACGATCCCCACCAGATGGAGTATAAGCCGGAGCTAGGTACTTACATCGACGACCATATTTGCCTCACGGATTGTATGAGTTTTACCATTGTCTGCTTAGATTCAACGAAGGTAGATAAAAAAAAAAACAAGTCAATATGCCATTGTCCAAGCTCGATTTGTGTGTCATCGCTGTGGCCGCCACTAACGTCTGAGGTTCGTTTCACCGTTCGCTATGGCCAATACATCGCCGCCATTCGATGCAGCCGAAGACGACGATGACATGGACTTCATCGACGAAGCGCCCGTGCTCACGAAGGAAATAAACGCACAGATGAACCACAGTAAGGCTCGGGCTATGTCGCTGTTTATGAAGCAGCGTAAAGAGGACCGCAAGACTGATACCTTTCCACATATCTGGACGATGGTCTACCTCATGTGGAGTGCACCCATCACGAAGTTCTGGACATTTCAGGTAAGTCAGTGTCCAGCCACTGGTGCGTGGCGATGCGCCGACAAAAACAGAGTTAACAGCAGTGTTGTTGGTTCTAGCGAAATCACGTTCACTTGCGATGGCGCTTGGTCTCACCTTCGGGCAGAGCCGCTCGAAGAGCCGCTTTCTTGCCAACCGGCCTATGGATGTTACCAACTGTAACAGCAGCCAGTGACCAGATGCTCTATCGAACCAGGAATGTTCTAGACAACGATTTGAGTTGCTTTGCTGTGCTATGCAATGGTGAGGTATTAGACGTTTAGGGAATGGACATTTTTACGTTCTGACATCTCCGCCCGGACCGTATCCTTGCTCACGTCGTAATTGCTGGACTGGCTAATGATGAGTTTGTTTTCTTTGTTGAATTTCAGATTTTTTATATCATATACTTAGGATTGTTCTCCGTGGCTGTGTTGCTGCCGTCCTGTGGCTACCAGCCACTCGATCTCGCTGTTTGCGTGTGGACGTTTCTAATCGCTATTGAATCTTGCCGGAGAACTTATGTATTGCATCGGGTAAGCTTCGCAGAGAATTGATATCCTTGTAGAACTTGGCCTTTAGTAAGAAATTTAGTAGAAAGAAGTTGATGGAAGAAATATTAAGGGAGTACTACTAATGGGTATATATATATATATATATA
>MNPL01028874.1:6569-17347 GCA_002081605.1 Tropilaelaps mercedesae
ATTCAATTCTGAAGTTCACGCACATCAGTACGCTATGCGAGCTCAGTTTAAAAATGAAACGCTTTACAAAGAACGTTGCGATACGTTCTGATATTATTCCACACCTAAAAATACGCAATGATTTCTAAATGACGTATGCTGCCACTTGTAGAACGGGACAGCTGAGATGACAGTTCAGAGAACACAATTAAACATTTTTGTAAGTACTCTCAAAATAATCGAACTATTCTAGAACTCAACTTTTGGACGTACGCGTCAGTAGTAATATACACTGTCTAGCTACTTTACAAGATTATTTTTGAAACGAATAATTACATCTGTATGAATTTCTAAGATAGTATTGCTCGGTGCTCCATGCTTTGGTTAGCTAAGGTTTCTGTTTTTTCCTTCGCTGCTGATTATTGCTTTAGAACCAGCTCTAGCTGCCTAGAACAACGACGTGCCGTTTGTATGTCATTTCAGGCGTTAGATAAATTTTAAATCTATCAGACTTTTTTTTAAATTGTCAATGATCATTTACGTTTGGGTTAGCGTGCATGGATGCTCACTTGTAAACCTTGTTCAGTTCTACACCGCCCTATGAAGGTTGCGTGACAACCTCTGCGCACGGTTCACTGAGCACCGAGTGACAGACAACTAACGGTGCCGGCGAATCACTGGTAGCGATTTCTCAGTATAAAGGTTAGATAGCATTAATCCTATTCCGCCGCTTTTAGAAATCTCTATTTTTGTTTATTTATAATGTTATGAAACGGTGACGGTGTTTGCACATAGAACAAGGTCCATAACTAAATTTTCCAACGCCATAAGGGTATTTTCTGTCGAGTAACATATAGATAGAGGCAGAGAAAACTCAGTTCAGGTACTAGCACATCTGAATTATGCTTTGTCGTTACCCTTTATTAGAAACAGCAGAATTGTTTAGCAGTAAGGCCAACAACACATTACACAAGAGCAAATCACCACATGCTTGCCGGTGATTGCTGTGTTCTCTTTTCTACTTGCCTTACCATCAAACGCTGTACCTGAACACTAGTGGCAAAAGGCAGTGCCAAGTCCGGAGCGATGGGCAACAGGCAAAGTTCCATTCCGTTCGACGGACGAAAAGTAACGAGGGATTCCAAGAAGCGATGATCTACTCGTCAGGACTTCTGCCACGTATTGAAATACTCTCGGCTAAATTTCTTAGTTTGCGGTGACGATAGACAGAATCGAACATTAACAAGTGCACGCTGCTAAGCACATGTATGAAACCTAGGATGCATTGAAGGAAAGAAAGATAGATTTACCTCTGACGAATAGATTCCATTGGGGTGAGATTTAGAGACCAAGCAGCCATACCTCATAGGCTCAACTATTTGTTAGGTAGTTCCTGGTCTATATATACATGCACCGCTCCGGGTTAGTGTGCAAAAATTCCGTCTTGTTGAAGATAAAAGCCATCATTGTAGCGCTGTTTTTTTCTAGCCGAATAACGCCTGGCAGCATGTTAGCGTAAAAGCCTCGTATAACTGACTCATAGAGGAAAATTCGTCCAAACACATCTCCACAGCTAGGTGTCGTTTGCATCGTGATTCAAAGTTGATTAGGCTGGTTTTAACGTTACATGGGGATTTTGTGTTGAATAGTAGGTACAGGTGTAGAAATTGGCAGCACCGGAGCGTTTGAAGTAAGTGTTCATGAACAGTTCATGAAAGATGGTCTACTAACATCTCATTTGAAGCTCTTATCGTAACGGTAAGACGTGGAGGATGAGTAATACCCTACACATATGTAGCACGCAAGAGACCAAGAATGTCGCAGATTTTTGTTATATTCTAAGCACTGTCTGCCATATATACGTTAAAAGCAACAGGGAAGCAATTTCAGACCTATTGTAATTATTAATGTTTAACTGTTGATTTTGTATAGGCGTTCGATGCACCTGGGGTGGACAAGGTCGATCTTACCGCCGCAATCAGAGTTTTTCTTCGGAAAAGTGCAGGTGCTCCGAGTCTTCACCGTTATCTGCGAAATCGGTAAACCTATAGTTCACCACGACGTGATAAAAGTAGAGGCTATATGACACGTGAAACACGTCATGGCAGAATCGTTAAAGCACGTAATCAACACTACCATTGGCGACCTGCCCAGAAAACTGGGGTAGGTTAAGCCAGACGGATCCTTATTCACAAAGCAAGAGCGACCAGAGATCTATCGATTCCGAGAGCCAGTTTGGCTTTCGTAGACAACGCGAAACATTCCACACACCGCTTCAGACTATCAAGGATACTACGTTACAGCTAAGCAAAGGTTATTACTGTGCCGTACTTCTAGTTGACCTCAGACATGCCTTCACGTGCTATATCTGTGCTCAGGTTTGCTATCTTGAACTCAGTGATAATGGTTCGCGGCAGCTGTTACCCTACTTTATTTATAGATAGCAATTCATAGAAGTCGACGGGGTAAGATCGAGGATTCTACCAACACTCATCGGAGCCTAATTGCCTTCCCGTGCCTCACGAATGATATGGAGAACGCCGTTTGAGAATCCTCAATCATATACGCGAGCGGCAGTATTTTGAAATGGGTAGGCGAACACTTTTACGACACGAGACTTGGAATCTTTAGATATTTAGCAGGTTGACAATGAAATGTTAATCAATATTAAGAAAACCAAAGCGGTTGTTTTCTACAACTGATAAAGTACACCAGGGCACATGTTGAGTCAGGGACTCCGGGATTTAAATAGACTAATAAGTTAACCTTTTAGGTGTACTGGTTGATAGCAGATAAGATGATGCAGCTGATATTGAGTTGTTTCTTAAAAACCAACTGAAACCCGCGCATGGCCTCTTTTGTACAAATCCTTTTTCCTATCTCATGTAACCTGTGGAACCGACCTCTGTTCAGTTCTGCTGTCAGTAAAGACTGGAGAGGTTCAGTGCCTGTTCAGGTCGATCTCTCAGAGCGTTCAGGGCAAGTCGCGAAAGAAATAATCTAGAAATTTTAGATATTATTAAACGCCTTATACTTTCGAACGAAGCTTTCGAAAAACCGATATATAGTCGCAACTGTTGCAACAAGACGTTCGGGCCTAGAGTGGTGACGATGGAATAGCCTACCCATATATTTCAAAGCGATCACATCAAGTTAGGCCTCGAAACGCACCCTTAAGAATCACCTAATAGCACGACGTTATAGAACATAGGTTTGCGGTATTTGCTTTACCTGTATATTTTGCAAATAGTACTATACTCTAGTAACAGCTGTTGTTAAGACAAAACCGCATCGGCTAACAACAGTACCAAATGACCGATCAAACAGGTGTTCTATTGTGGTGGGTTCTTCTATATTTACCTTTTGATGAGAGAGTGCTCCATTCAGGTAACAAGCTGTAAATTTAGAAATTTGACAGTGGCCAGTACACATTCTTTTCTAGGTGACTTGGACTGTCTCTGTCTCGCCAAGCCAACTTTTTGTTACGTTTAATAACACATTAGGTACATGCAAACGTATCTTACAATAAATTATGTGAAATAATTCACAGTAATACGGCAACAGATGATCAAACTGTAATTGAATATAACCTAAGGTACCACAGCAACCATAATAGGCGTGAACGATTGCACTAACATCTACTAATAGCATTGTGCCTTGCACACTTGTATAATTTTCAGTTAAACATATATATTAAACCATTAAATAATAATTGCGATAATAACATGTACCCTAAATTTTAAAATAATTTGTGTCGTCAAACCTTGACCAATCTGCACCCGACGGCGTATATGTCTCGGGTATAAAAGGTACAATTATGTATTTACAAGAAATTTCCATGTGTCAGTGTTGTTTCTGTTTGGCTGTAGTGCTGATATTGTGCTCTAATATTATTTTACATTTCTTGTATTTTCATTTAAGTATTATCCAATCATTGCGTATATAAGCATCTATATATACATTCCTTTGTATTATATTACAATCTAATTTGCGAAAAAAGATACACGTCAGAATCACAAATATACCGGGGTGTCCGTGTAACTCTGTGATATACCCCTAACTTAATTCGATAGTAAACGTAGCAAGAAAAATGACTCGGGGATACGTCAAAGCTCAGAATCGTTTCTACAGTGCTTTAAGTGCTCTTTAGTGTTTATTAGTAAAGGTCAATGCTCGCTTTGTGCTTTCTGCCCCAAACGTGTCAGTTTAAGCTCCAGAATACGATAGCGCTGCCAGACTTCCGTTAACCAGCGATCGTCACCCTGAATTCGTTCTTTCTTGTGAATCCATGAACGATGAATATGAACTTGAACAATGCGCTATGATATTCACTCAGGCTTCCCCGGCAATAAACACCATGAACGTTGACAGCCTATTATTTTTATTTGAAGATCAGTTTTCCAACAGGCACTACTGCCATATGTTTTGGCCTTTAGAAAAGAGTGAAGAGAGCATATTCGACGTTGGCTTTGAAAACTTGGAACTGCATTCGGAGTTGAAGGTTTTGGCAAACGGTATGTTTGCCTGACAGGGCTATAGCATTACTGGAACATTCGATTACACCGCGGACACGCATATTATATACTTTTAGCTGCAGTAATATACAGGATGTATTTACGTTTTATTAAATTCTAAACTTTTAGGCTTATAACAATTCAAAATTAGCTGATTCATCTGCTAGAATCTAGTAGCATTTGTCCTAAATTCGCTGTTAGCTATACTCATTCGTACTTCGTCTCAGGGCTTGTTCAAGTGCAATTGTCATAATAAAGGAATCTCGCCTACTTGCTAGACCCTATGGCTGCAAACGCAGTTCAACGTATAGATCTTCTTGAGTAAATTCGTCCGTACATTGATAAAGAAAGGATAGGCCGCAATTAAAACGAAGGCTATCTTTTGCGTATTCACAACAACCTGCGTTGCTATTCCATATAAAAATATGTTCAACGTTCTTATCACTTATGGATCGCTTCCATATACGTTGAAAATAGCTTAACAATCCCTGGAAATGTAGAAAATTTTGGAAAATATGTATTGCGGGAAAAATTATAAAACCTCATCAACGATCTGTCGAGCATTAGCTGCCTTATAGTTCGTACTCATTCCATGTGAACAAGTTTTATAATGTAAATGAGTATTTGAGTGTATAACGACATGATTTCTCGTCAAGAAATTCATAGTGGTTTAAGGCCTAATGTGCATAACAGCGTAAAACCACCGTGGCTTCAAGTCTGATAAGCGGAGTGCGTTAGTGCATTTTTGCTTCTCCGAAAAAAAGATTCCACTTTTTCACTGTATGAAGCGTTAGAACACTAGTTTTTTCGCCAAATAAAGCAAACAGTTTTCGGGTGACATAAACACCCTTGTTACGCTGGAAGGCCATGTAAAATCGCTAAGTTGAGCTTTTATGGTTGGAGAATTGCGAGTGTAAGATTAACAATAAAGTTACAACGCTATCAGAATTGATAGTCTACTTAAAAAAATACAGTGTAAAACACAAAAACATCATTCGCAGACATTGCTATATGTAAGGCATAACCTCTGCTTAGCTTAAACGGATCTTTACTGCAGTTGACTCGATCCTTTGCCTAGAAGGACAGCACCTTAAACAGAATGTACCAATGTGAAAAGCTTCCGTATTATACACTTCAAAACAAATTTCTAAAAATCGGCATGCAATCTTTGTGCCAGAGGGTTTTGATCAGGAAGGCAGCGACAAGGTTATACTCCTACCGTAGGCAAAATGCCTGTGAGACAAATAAATCGTCTGCCGACAAAAAAATATAAAGGTTTTCTCCGTCTCGCAGCAGATATCCCTCCAATCTAAATACACGCGTCTATCCATTTGATGATACTTTGGCATTTCAACCAACCGAAGTCTCTCTGTACACGTATTTTCGACGGTCACGACAATCTATTCTATTAGATCTAGGAGGCGCGGAATATATGGTGCTACTAGTTCTTAGAAAGCTTCAATTTTAAGCTGAATATGTTGTGAAAAACTTAAGCTAAAATGTATATTTAAGTAAGACCGTGAGAACATCCTAGTTAACCTATTTTTGCGCGTCTTCATCACTCAAATGATACTAGGTATTCTTAAGAACCAGTAGTGCACACTTGATATCGAATTGCAGGACCCTTTGGGATTTTTGTTTCATTTGATGGCATTTCTTTCATTTTCGTAGCTAACACCATAGTGACTGATGGAGTTCTAAGTCAAGTGCCAACCGAAACTTCCAGGGTTTCATGTGAACAGGCTAATATGCTCTAACGAACGGTGGACACAGTGCTTGACAGATGCACAAACGTGGCTTTTTCCACCAAATATTTACTGGCAACTTCGACGATTGAGGATCTATGGGTTCCAACTGGATAAAGTCGACAAAGACGAAATAGAGAATCGAAAAAGAGACTAAGGCGTTATGTGTACAATAGGGCGGAGTGGACATTAAAATACTGCAGTAACGGAGTAGTGCGGACGGTGGGACAGCACGAACCGCGGGACTAGGCGTAGTGAAAATATTGGGGCGTACGGCATGCGGGATAGTGTGAATAACAGGTCGGATAACCCAGAATTATGCGTATATTGAGGTTATGTAAATCCATACCTACCTTTTCCTCCCCTCCGGCCAGAAGGATTAGGCTCTACGGGGATATCCCAGTGCAGCATTCAGCCAATCTCTCTACACGTAAGCGCTCCTATGGTCCGGGCAGGATAAGTCAAAAACATAACAGGTGGGCTCAACGTATCACAATTACATGGTGCCTGCTTGCGAAATTCACTTTGATACGCGGAGGCCTTTGTTGGATAAGCTCGAAAGCGTTAAAGCGGAAGCTACCCTCGTGCACAAGGAGGTCAAAAACTGGTAGCGCACTCTGCTCACCGGCCTACAGGACTGCACTCGTATGGCTCACCGGATGAAAGCGGAATATGAGCGATAATCGCGGTAGGCTGCTTTCGATAGATCTGTTGCAGTTTCCTTGCTCTGATTTATCTGCTTAAGATCTTTCGACGAAGAAAAGAAGCTAAGGTAGGACCAGTTCGGCCAAAGTCATCGAGTCCCTAATTGCCTTAAAAGGAAAGGGGATGGGGTGATACTGGCGGTGCTTGTCAAGGAGGAATAGTCTGAACAAAGTATACTGGCGAAAACCCGTTTCTTACATCGACATGATTTGCTTAAGTTCGAAGTTGACCTTGGCTCGTACAAGATTGCAAGCACTAACTGCCGTCCTCACCCTACCAAAGATGTAGAAATAAACGAGCAAAGCAAAGGGGCGGTATTCTCTTTCCTTGAAACTTTAAATCAAAACGATAAGCGGATTGTTCTGACACGACAGAGCTACGGACAAGTATTTTGGACCGCTTGTATTACCCGGGAGTGGGTTATAATCCGATGCTGTCAATGGTGGTAAAAAGTTAACCATGTTGCTTAGAACTATACTGTGGAGCTCTTGCGAGATTAGCGCTACCAGAAATGCAAGACCACCTTCCACATTACGAAGGGCTCACAAGGAACCCTCGGCAGTTCAAACATGAAATTTAGCCATCCATGATGCAAAGATTGTTATCGGCGCAGAGGCAAACTATACTTTGGTTTGGCACATGTCACATAAATGTCCATAAAAATCAAGTTATTATAAGCGATTCCGGTTGCGGTAGGAAAGTACATTTTTGACACGCATTATATTGCTAAATTTCAAGCGATTCGAGCTGATCTGACGAACGAGCAGATCTACGAACTACTAGAAGTCTTCTATTTCTCAGCAGAAAAGCTAAATAAGTTTAAAGGAATACTGAAGACAGAGTGCTGGCAATTTCAAAGTGGTCGGAGATAGCTCCGCCTCGCACTAAAGGTATAGATGGATTGCCCGATTACGTATATTAATGAACATTGGCCTTGAGCCTCAGTGGCATGTGACCATGTCAATGGTTATAAATGAATCTATGAAGTCATCTGCTTGGACGGACTTGTTCTCCAGGTATCTCATCAGCCAGGAAAAAGCCCATACTAAAGGATAAAAATCCACCTGATTTAATTATTTCTAATACTCCTAAAAGTGCCAGCGTACAGAAAGCAGTTAAAGAAAGTTTTGATACTGCAATTAATGTGCGGAGAGTAGTTACTCTAGTTTTCCGTTTGTTGCGCCTATTGTTAGAAAATTAGTTTTGCTACGCAACGCATATTTTTTCGATCAAACGCCGAAGCAATGGCGTGGAGCTTACGCTGAAAAAGCTTGTTGTCGAAAGAGGTTATATAATCCTACGAAGACACTACCGGCACTTTGAATAAGATATGGAAAGGGTCACTAGCTGCCTTTCATAAGGAAAGCAGTTCACCGTCATCAACGGTACATGCATCAAAGCCAATACACAGTATTTTGCTAAAATAAGATTTTTCTGAATAGCTTGTGATAAAGAGCTGCTAGGAGCGAGAAGGCAGCAAAGGCGTTTGGAGCTCTATGACCAGAGTCCTTTAAAATCGAGGATGAAAGTCGCAAGATGCTGCAGCCATACATTGGAAAACATCAAGGCTAGTGAACGAACAGGCGCTAAATCCATACAGGTAAAAAACATTCATAATGACTCTATATGGCGGTCTAGTTCTGATGTGTGGATGAGCACAATGAATGGAACTTTTATACAAAGGTATCAAAACGACCACTAAAATCCAAATCAAAGAGCTATCTAGATCGCTTCGACTTCTTTTCGCTTTGCTGGTTTGGCTTCCGGTTCTCACGTTAGACTGAGCAGGCTTTCGCCTACCTATGCCTAGAAAGTGTAAATCCTTAGAAAAAAAGGGATTTACCACTTGCGGTTTCCTCAGATATGGTTACAGCTTTCGATTCTTTAAAGCATGTTCTTCTTGTACATATTGAAGTGCCCTGGCACAATAGACTGGTTCGTTTTTAGATCTCCGAAAAAAGGTAATCAGCAAAGGTGGAAGTCATCGAACTATCGTAGATCGGCAAAAGTGTAGGAAAACCACAGGGATCAGTCCTGTATTCATGGTATATATCAGTGCATGGTATATATAAAAAACAGGCTTTGTATCACAATCGTCTACGCTGATGACACTACAATGTTATATTGTCTGAATGCTTTCACTTTGCAGACGAACACTACTTTCGTGTGAAGCATATTGTTGGAACAGTCAAAGAGTTTGTGGTTTAACGCTAGTAAAACTTGTCTGATGCTTTTTCGTTTACCCTAGAGACCGGCTCTTCTGTCTTCTGTGTAAAGCTGTAGACGCAATGTTCGAATATCACAAACGGAAAAGTATCTGGGGCCGGTATTTTACGAGAATCTAGAGTGACGTTTCAGCTCGACCCGACTGGGCCCAACTGCTACGCGATTTTACCGCCTCTGAAAAAGTCTAAAGAATTTGGAATTCCGCTAAACGGTCTCTTTATGGTTTGAAAAGCAATGTCACTTCAGCTCTCTTTTACGGAATTTAAATATGGTAAATATGTGCAAATGGGTGTTCTGGAATAGCACTGTATTATAATCTGTAAAATACACATAAGTATGATTTACTCGTGAGAGTAATCTGCTTGTTGTAAGATATCTTTTTTGATCTTGACTGGCGAGAGCGTACGCGTTGCATAACTAAATGGATTTTGTTAATAAGCCTCAGAATGAATGACTTTGATTTTAGTGAAAAAAGGTCTTTGTATGGCGAAAGAAAAAGTGTTACCGTTTGTTATACATGGGTTTTGCGTCAGCCTTTACCAGTTTATAATGTCATACTTTCGTCGTGATACCATCATTTTTGATGCAGTGTAGTCTTACGGTACTTAATACTGTGAGCTACACTTTGTTAAATGACGATTGTCATGGACGAATGCGGCCGGCTCAGAACCATATGATGGCTACATGCTATGTTATTGTGTCTATAGTGAGAACGATATTATATTTCTTGCACTTTATGAGTATTTTCCACTGTAAATAAATTATGGAAGATAGCAGGAATATCTATCATAGCATTGCAACTAAAGAGTTACGACAACTAGGGAGCCGTAGACGTAATGAGCGGGAAGTCCTTCAATGCAGAGATGAATAACTATTTGACGAAACTAGAGAGGCTTGCTATAATTTGAAAGGTATCGAAAAAATGTTTGTTAACCTGGTAAATGTGCAGTACACTCAATGCTATATGGTTTCTTATATTTGGTTTTACATGTGCTACTGTGGCGTTTCCACAGCGCTACGAGCATTCCGATTCAGGCGAGTGGTCATAGCCCGTTTTTCCTGTCATAGCTCATTCTGTTTTGTAATTTTAAATCCAACAGGGTTAAACAAACGTTATTTACAATTTTATATCGAAGAAATTGAGAATTCTTTACCTTAGGTGACCACTTGACGCATAATTATACCAAAAAGATCATGCCAAAAATAAAACTCGTTGTATTTTACCTCTCTTTAAACAAAGTAGACACAAATGAGCTACGATATTTGATTAGCTTCGATGCACACAGACACATGTGCAGAAGCTATATTGAACAAAGCGTTTTTAATTTTTTCTTGTCGAACACGTAAAACGTAGTATGCCGTGTCATCATTACCTTATGCATCTATCTCTCGTATTAGCCGACGTCACTGCATTATTGGGTTTCGTGGGAAGAGAAGAATCGAAGTCATACATTAATTATCTTAACGCAATATATACATTAGAGCTTGATGAAAAAATTGACGGGTGAGAGCTTCAGTGTTGCAATCGTTTTATAAAGATAAATAAAGATAATCATATATATATATATATATAATCATCCTATAAAGGAGCTGAATATTCAGCATAGGT
>MNPL01028874.1:33229-49816 GCA_002081605.1 Tropilaelaps mercedesae
GTGCGAAGGAGTGTCGTCATTAGCCGCAGCTTGTTCCGTCCGATTAGCCTTACCTACCATACACCATACCTGACCCATGCCCTAGTTATGATCGTAACGCAACTAACGTCGTTCTGTACGGAAAAATTTCAAAGCTACACGCAAACATGTACACTCATATATTATTCAGATTTTTTGAAGTTGAACGGATACATGGCTTCTTCGCTAGTAAGCATCGTTAACGAGCACATATCAAGTTTCTCTTAGGTTAACAACGTGTCAACAAATACAATTACGTCATAATGCTTTTCTGAATAGCATGAAGAATAACTTTTTGATCCTTTATTCTCAAAATATAATTGCTGGGAATCACAAGAGTCATATACGATGTATTGAAACCAAAGCTGCAACACAAAATTACGTCAGAACGCTATTTTCAGCATTGACGAGTGTTGATCATACGATCCGACTTCTGTTGTAAAAATTTTTAATACTATGATTTTTTTAGTATTAGCATTTAACATTATTTTAGTTTACTGAATTTTTGCATAGCAAGTACTATTAGCTACTAACAAGCACATTCGATTTACATGCCCATTACTTTTGGAAAATGGGCTAGAAAGAGCTTCCGACGACTAACGATGCCGTCATTGGTTTATTATGCTTCATTATGCTCCACTATTTGGTAATTAGGCCATTAGAAACTTTCTGGGACTGATGATAGCATCGTCAGCTCAAACGATCTGTTTGAATTAAATCCGAGTTGTTCCACACTCCATGTATAGAGTCCAGTTCAGGTAAGACGATTCCGGTCGAATTCAAAATTACCTATCACACAGATCACGTATGCTAAGCATGCTCGAAATGACGTTGCGAGGGCCGTATTTACTGTCTCGCTAGGAAACAAATCTCGATTGTATCGGCATCACTAGTTAATTTACACTTAGAGAAATATAGTTGAGTATATTCCTATAGACTGATTCGGCGTTTCAAAATAAAACTTCTAATGCACAGTTCTAAAGCGTTAGGTTCTGCAGGAAGTGCGGAATGCAAGTACTAACGTCGTACAGAACTCCGTTTGGGGAAATTATCGATATATGGGATATGTTGTCGAATATGAAAACTTAATGGCATTTTCTGATATCATTATGACATTTAACGTAGCGAAAAACGCAAGCAGACAACCTTCTACAGTCATCGAGAAGGTGCGTTATGGACCGGGAGGCTCAGATAAACTCACCAAAAATACCACTGCAATAAATTTAAAGCAATGCCAAAAGTAGTTACGAACACGGGGCGGCGATGATGAGTCGCGCGATCCCAAACTTCAGTGACAACATCGCTAAGCCTTATCTGCCCACCGTAAATTTCGTTTTTGTTTTCTTTCATCTTTTATCTTTTTTTCACCTTGTTTTATTCAATCTCTAATCTAAACTGTGAAAATTATTCTACTGGTTAACTTCTGGTTCTACCGATTACTTTCTAATTACTAGGGCTACACGTACCACTTTAAAATATTTTCCCCAACATACATAATTTCACCATATGTTTTAAGCCCATAATAAATTATTAACAGGTTGAATTAGTTTTGAAATCATCAGTGCTCAATTTTAGAGAAGCTCCATGTGAAACCCACAATTTGGGAAACATTGGCCTAAAGGGAAAGACTGCTACGAGGGCACATAACTATTGCAACGTTGTTTGCGTTTTTAAAAGTTCGTATCTGAATAAGCAATGTAAGTAGCCTGATTGGTCTATCTCCAGAAAAAAAAGTAGCAATTTACTCGGTCTGCGTATCATGTAAGGGTTGGTCGAAACTGGCAGCGTCTATCCACCGGCTGTAACGAATTTCATGCACAGCTAGTGTAGTATAATCAGCTCATATTGTTCTCCCTACACTGTTGGATATTTCCGTTCCCACTTAGCTATACTAGAGATTAGGCTAAATAAAGCATTAACGCAGACAATTCTGAGACACGCGTGAAGTAAACGAGGAAGAGATGCTAAACGACCACCCGTTTACCCGAATAAACACGGAACAGATTTAATGGAATGGAGTAGGCAAGCTACGTGGAAGCTCGCTAGTCATCTTTATAAGTGAGTGCAAGATCTTGCCTACTAAGCATGCCAAATTTCAGAAACATAAAGCCATAAGTGATAAGGTTAAGAGCGCTAGCATACATAAAAATAAGAACTGCGGCGGTGGAAGACTGCCGATACAAGGCAGCGACTAGACAGGTTTTTAATTCTCATCCTCGAAGAAATGAAGTGGGCAATTTATGACTAACCATGCAAACCTAGGCTTAACATCTAGTGCATACATGTTTGCGTATTAACCTTGCTAGGTTTGTGACGTAAACTAAAAGCAGACCCGGAGGGAAGATTTGCGATTTACAGGCGAATAAATGACCTCAGTTTACTTTTTTCGAAGAGTGACGCGGTTTATTGTACCCAAACACGGTGGTTGTACCAACTGGGATGACTTCTACCGCTTTCGAGCATGTTTTTTTAAAGAATAAGTTTGTTGGAAATCCGCTTGTATGCTAAGCCCTTCGAATAGCCTTAACGATGTTTGCGTCAGCGGTCTAGCTGCTCGAGGAGCTCGACAACTGCAAGTCGAATGAAATTCAGGTGAAATGTCACAGGGGAGTTCATCCTATTACTGACTTTAAGTACTAGATTTATCAACTGTTTTGTAAAGTGCAAGATAATGCCTTAGAATACTCGAAAGCTGTTTTTGTTATATTAGCTTCGTATAGGGCTGTGACGAATGGCGCGAGGAAATACTAAGTTATATTTACAGGTTACACTTCGGAATACGTCTGAAAGTATGCTATGCATACAAGTGTGCAGTACGATATGTCTCACTCAAATAAGCATGTTACTTGATCAGTTGACATAAACCTAATTATATACGTCACATATGCATTTGAAATAAGTTCGAGGTATTTGCCGTGCGATAGAAAGGTGAGTCGAGGCAAGACACGGGGAATTGAGAACTACAATCTAATATGATGACAATATAATATATTATAGCGCACTACACTATAGTATACTAAACTTCTGTTAATATTGATATGCGCAAAACATTGAACGAGCTAATTCTGATGATAATATGTGAGTGTCTAAGCTATGCAAATGATACATTTAGCTAAAGCACTACTAGCATTGAACCACTGCAAATATTAGAATAGCACAACCCGTTCTCAATACACGCGAATGGTCTCCAGGCTATTACAATAAAAGTGCTTCAATAGGCTTTGTTTGCAGTCACCACTAATGAACAGATAACAATAATGTAAAGCTAATGAAATAGTAGCTTTACATATTGTGCTGTTTCGTGACGTTTTGATCACTCACCTAGTCAGAACAAAAACTGGACTTATTAACACAACAAGTTCAAAGATGTTAACTATCCAGTTTTCATGACGTATAGACTACGTATGTGTGTTCTTGCATGAGAGCAGAGTTAAAAGTCAAAAGGCCACGTTTTTACATCGCTGTTGAACACATGAATACGTCAGAGAGTGAATAACATGAAAAAACATTGTACATCTGAGTTATATATACTGTTCGTACGAAATACACCTAGGTAGTTCCAGTGTCCCTACGTTTGGCTAACTAGTATTTGCTCAAAATATCAACCGCGCATTTTGTGGTAACTGTCAATGATGTGGCGTAGCCGTCCTTGAACGACCACCCACGTCAGTACCAAACGTAACACACTCCGATGGATTCCGATGGGAATCGCGCAAGCTATCGGGTTGACAGTGTAGCTGTGCACGAGGGGTACACACAAGTAGGCCCACGACAATTGTAACATCATTTAGCTAAACTCAGTTTAGTCTAAAAAAAATCCAGTCTATTCTATCACCCTGATAAAGACCTACGGGACGACGGACATGTTGTCTGCTTGAAAACGAGTGTAAGCAAAGATAATGCTCAACATGCTATATACATAGCAATGACGTTTTTAACAACCCATGAATTAAAAACGCGCTATGAGACCACAGTCACACTAGGACAGCAGTTGGCTAACATTTGTTCATTGAGCATGAATATATTGAACCTGTTAGCCACGCCACAAGATTGAATTCAAGGAATACGTTCCCTTTGCACTTGCCGATGGCTAGGTTTTGCAAAATCGCAGACAGATGACTCAGCTGGTCGTTGCCTACGAAAGATATCTAAGATGAGGAAAGAAATCAACGTTATTAGAGAGTGATAAGGGTGATAGCTAGAGCCATTCTCGAAAGCTAGAATAGTAACGGACGGAGTGATAACAGTGCTTAGCAAATAAGCTCTGTTTTATTGAGAATTTAAACAGGAGATAGCCGTATCGATTTGTTTTTACTTTGATTACGACCATATTGCTAGTTGAAGGAAACCGGATTAGTTTTGAAGTAAATTGTCGCATCAAATTGGCACTATAGCTCACTTATATAAAACAAGCCGTTCATAAGAAATGGAATGTGCCACACTAAATCCGTTAAACACAGGTTTAGCACCAAGGGTACAGTCTTTATTAATTTAATTTTTTTGTTCAAACTCTGTGGTTTTCCTGCCTTGATAAACTTAGGCATAGAAATGAATCGGCCGTAGAAGTCTCTCTTATCTCAACATTACCTTTCAACTCATCGTTGGATAGTCCTCTCTTATGGTACATAGTATACCAATTGAACCGTGATCTTTTCAAACGATCGGCAATACGTAACTGCGTGAAAAAAGTCGTTACTTGAAAGTGTGACAGCGATTTACGTAGGCTAAAGGGGTTCATGTTTGAAATTATTTCGGAAATTAAAATGGTCATGTTCTTTGTCTTCTAAATTTACTACTTAGCCAGGAGGTTGCAGAACGCTTCCAGTATGCAGTAGCGTCACAAATAAGTATTGAATTTTGTCAGTTTTCGGTAAGTAGGCCTGATGTTTTCAGTTTATAAACCCAATATTATCTAAAAAGACCACTGGTTCTTCTTGAGACCTGCATATCATCTGTTTTTCTTCGGTGCCGGGGATGCATTACGTAATCCAGCAGAGTAGCCGCACGGGTCGTCAATCATTCATTTGGGCAAGAGTAATTAACAAACACGTAATCTCAAAAAACTACGGATATACAAGACAAAAAAGCGAATAATCTCAGTGCAGCAGAGAAACGTACGTAGTTGGTTGTTCGATGTATTCAGGGCGCTCGCGTAAATTTATTATTGGTCACGAGCTCTGACCGCGATATCTAGTCATATCAATCTGTAGAGAGGTAGCAAGACTTACTTTCCAACTGGCGCAGATAACATGTTCAGAACAAAGTCCTGAATTAATGGCACCGCCTGGAGGAAATTAATAGCTTACCTAGGCTTTCATTAATAACAATACTTCAAGAAATATTTGCATTAATGACCGTTTGTTTAGCTCTTATCATTGCTGTTTGTGACACCTGCAGTAGCCGAAGTTACCCCGAACAGTAGTGACTGCGACTGAGTGGGACCAAGGGTTAATTTACGAACTTTCACGTTTTTTTTGTTATGCGACCATCCGTTTGATCTAGTTAACGTTATCGATCGCTACGTTACCTCGACTACACAATACGTACCAAAGGAGAAGATAGCAGATTGCAGTGATTTGCTGATCCGGGTCAAGCCTGATTATGAAGATGAAGAATACATGAAGAATACAGCGCCCAGCAAAAAATTATAGCTACGACGATGACGACTGTTATCAAGAATGACTTCTTTTTTGCGTTGGCCAAAAGAGGCCAGAGAGCAGCCTTCATCGGGTGGCTACAGACGCTTCGACCCGAATCCTATTTACCCGTCACGGTGGCGCTACCTAGGCAAGGCGCCCTTAGTAAAAACAAAGCGACGAACATGTTGACCTAGGGGAGGGTATGTACAAGAAACAAACTGGTACGTACTGTGAGAGAATATAGCCGGAAGGTTTACACTTGTATTCATGGAGGATTTGAGGTCTGTATCCAACAATGGAGTATAAAAGTTTATCGAGCCAGAAGAGCGCGTTGAATGACTTTGGTATCAATAATAATCGCACGAATGATAGAGGTCGATTAAGAGTCTATCGAATCGGCTAGAAATGGCGAAAAGTATTTAAATGGATAGAGTTCCATTCGTCAGTTATTGTGTTGCGATCTTAAACCATAGAAAAAGCTCTTCTCATTTACTTGAGTAAAGGTATGCGGGCATAGTAACACGATCAACTTGAGTTCAGTGGGAGAAAACAAGTTTACAGCAAGAACTACAGTTGTTATATATATATATATATATATATATATATTATTGGTTCATCATAAGGTCGCCAATTTTCACTTAAACCTATGCAATTTCTTGGCGTTATTTAATCTCCTTTATTTTGCGGCTCGGGAATCAAACTGACATCATTAAGCGGGTGCAATTCAAGTCTCTGGGAAAAGTCTGTTATAGATGTAATCTTTTATTGGGTAATGATGACGTAACCCTGAGACCGATTAATTCGTATACGACGTCACTGATATTTGTATATATAATCGACTTGGTAAATTGAAAGTCGTTGCACATTAGTAAACGATCACCCGTTTTAGAGCCCGCGAAAATGTGTTTAAACAAGTTGTTTTGTGTGGAGAAGAACACTGATATATAACACAAGGTTATTAATTAAAATTGCTTTTAATTTTGTTTAGAGTATATTTGTTGCCGCTCTTGCCCTATAAAAACTAACTCTTATCTTTAGAGTACGAGTTACGAAATTTTTAGCATCGATCACAATCTCTCTTCTATACTACAGGTCGGGGTCGTCTTCAGTGTATCCTCCTTTGTTTGCGCGAAATCTTTTTCTCAAATTGCTCATATACATCTAGTGCTTCTCATTGATACAAGCGTACTTGGAAACTAAAACATTGAAAAAATGTGCTTACATTTTGTGATCGATGATTCAATGCCTATCTTTATCAGTAAAATCGCACGATTTAATTTTAAATGGATGTCAATGACAGGAGAAGGCATCTATTTTTTCATGCCACAATTTTATAGTACACATAGATTCCTTTACAAACTTCGCTCACGATATTTACTTGGGTATATCTCGATATTTCGATAACAAAAAAAACCACAGCATTTATTGCTCCGCCTAAAAATGCCTACAAGGAAACCAGATATCAGACTCTATCTTTGAGTTCCTGTCCAATGCATCTAAGCTAGACTGTTTCATACCCGCGAGACTACATACATAACGTTTGTGGACTTATAGATAGCACGATTCATTTTAAACTATAATATGAAAGCCCTTCAATATATTCGATTGGGCGAGTGTCAAAAAATTCTGCCGACTAATTTTATTCAAACTTTGGTAATATCCGAGGGTTCGTAAACATCGTCTTACACGTAACTCTCAACGATGTATACACACTGCAATTAGGAAAAACGCCCGCTGCTCTTGTTCGTGCCTGAGGCTATCACAAGATATGCTGGATTGAAAAACTCCAAAAAGCGTCCACTACATAGTCTAATTGCGCGACCTTGGCGAGTATTAAGTCAACCGACACGAAGCATTCGTAGCACTCCAATACTGAGTGATCAGAAACCAGTTCCTTCTGGACTTAGTTGTAACGCCGAAAATGGTAGAGTAGAACTAAATTATGATACATCGTCTAGACGATTTTAGGAACCCTCAATTTATTTTTGAGAGCTGGCCGTCAGCCAACATTTAATGTTTACGGTAGCACTTTTCGCATAACTTTCTAAGACGCACCCCATAAATGTAAATGTGCAACGGCGGTGATCGAACCCGTGCATCTAAGTGTCTTCTCCGGTCGCAAGGCACACATGAATGCACCAAGCCACAGAGCTCGGTCAATCTTAACTTACTGGTTATCAAACGTAGACGAACACGACAGAACTTCATAAATATGTAGAAATAACGATGACGACAGATGACGACATTAAGAATGTGTAACCCGCACAGCCTTAGATTGTATTACTTAATGGATAAGGCTCCTATACACACGGTTTTAGCTGTGAAATTATAGCTTACCTGCCCTTCAGGTGATCCTTCTATTTGATAAGCGAATGAACGATAACAAGCGCGAATATTTTGCAGATTCTACGTCAGGGCTGTCGTTAAAGTATGATGGCATGACACACAACTGCGTTAAAAACGAATCTCTTACAGATAACTCGATTTATTGGCGCACTATCCACGTGTCCATACATCTAGTTGTACAACACGCAATTGTCGTTCTAGGTTTACAATGAGCTAGCGTAAAAATTGCACTCTATACCTCTTTTAAAATAACCCCCTTCTCACAGGCAGATTAGTAACTTAGTTTTCTAGCATTCATATAGAACATTCAGAATTCATATTGCAGTTCATCAATTCAATCCACCAATGCACCACGGATTTTCACTGTAGTATCTAATAATATTTTCGCCAACGGATATCAACAACGGCCATCTGCTGCCATATCTGCTATCGTGTCTGTAGTGCCATTAGTACCTGCAGCACCATTTTGCACCTCTAGTGCCATTTTGTCTAACGAGCTATTCTAGAGTTTATTTGAACATATCACATTTTTAATGTGCCCTTATCATACATTTGACGTTCGTGCTCAAATCGTATAAGTTTTGAGAATTCTTTATACTGTAATTGCACAAAACTCGGTATAATTATTAAAGGGGTATTTATTATTTAACGGTCAAAAAAAATCATCAAAGGAGCTTTTACGTAAAACGCCGTACCCCACAAGGTTTTGGTGCGACGTACAAAACGGTGTATTTTGAGCGTATCCATATGATGGTTCACAGTTTTCACATGAGGTTACACCTGTAAAGACGTTGTGCTACCAGCACAAAGTATTAATAAAGATTTAGAAAGTTTTTATAGTCTTTAGTTCGGCCTGAGGATGCACATCCTGGCGAATTTGTTGATAAAGAGTTTTCCCGAAACAGGTGTAGCTCCTTCACCACCCCGATCGACGCTATGACCCCTATTGCTTTAAGCTGACCGAAGTGTATTTCGGATGCTCATTACAGCGTGACGCGAGGCAACATGTGGCACCAGGCATCCTAAGATAGTTATGTACGACACGGTCAACTCAATTTTTGTTGAAATTAGCGTGACCAAAAATTGAGACCAGAGGAAAAATTAAAGCGACATAGTAAGCGCTCACAGCTGCTATTGAACTGCTGCACACAACCGAAACTAAATATGGGTGGGCACTTCGTCGAACACTTTCAATTAGTAACCAAAACATTTTTGTTTAAGGTATTCATTTTGTTGTCAACATTAGGTCATTTGGATTCGTTTAAAATGCACTTGCTTCAACAACAGTTTTTTAATATTATTTCTTCCAAATTGCATAAAAGTGAGTGTGTTTCTGGGAAATCTCACTTTATTTTTTATTTAAAATAATACTGATACCTGCTGACAATTTTGAGAAACCTAGAAATGGCTTTTTGTTTCCTGCAAGGCATCACTCTTTTTTACCAAGAAGCCCAATAGTAGATTATTTTTCACCGTTCCGGTGAGAAAACTTGTTACGCCAGGCCGGTCACATACCGAAGAAAACCCAATTACGCCTGATCTGAAATATACTAGGAACTGACTAATCTCAACCATAAAAGGGTTGATGAGTGTTTGGAAGCAATCGAGCTTTGTCACTTCACCGTTAGCCTCAACAATAATTATCGAATGTTACGCTTTCTATGGTCTCTGATTTGTGTTCTTTTGAACGCATGTTTTGGAATCTATAGCAACGCCGTCATAAGGAGAGGTTCTACCCCGATATACCCTGACATACAGGACTAGCAAAAATAAGTATAAAAACTTCGAATCAAATTTGCTTGAATGTTGTTTTTGTGTGAATGCTTTGAACAGCTTGACCCTTGAAAAAGCTGTTTCCAATTACAACCGGAAGGCTAATACGACCTAGTCGTGTTGCCATTGACTCGACCCGATAACGGTACCATGCCATTTTCGTCAACTGCAGCTAACCTGCATGGCGAATGCTTCTATTATAAACGTGCTTGGACGATCATGGCTGCCGGTAGCCGAACGGCCGTATGGGTTCGCAAACAAGAAATGAATACATATTGATAATCGAATTCGTTATGGTCACCCATGTCCACCAAAAATCAATGTCGGATCGAGCGATCTCCATGAGCCGGTTGAAACCGCTTCTAGGCGTTTTTTAGGCGTCCAGAGCCAATGTATTTGTACAGAAGCGAGTTGATCCATTTATTTAACTATATAGCCATGCGAAATTGGAAAACCAATAGCATTACTGATTAGTTGAAAGCCATTTCTGCACTTAGGTCTTGCTTAAACTTTTACATAACGCTTGTTACGAAGTGCGAGGCATTATTTATTGTTTGGCGAACATGAAACGTAAACCCGAAAAAAATTTTCATTATCATCGTTTATCCCCGAGAAACATATGCCAGTGATAGAAATCACCGGAAGCAAACGCAGCCGGTTGAGTCGTGATAATATCAGCATTAGGAATGAATTAGTAACACGCAAACGTAACGCAACACGAGTAACAAAAGGCCTATAAGTTTTGCACATAATAACTTATATAACTTATATAATAATAATATACATAATAACACATAATAGGCTAATGAACAAGAATATTTCTTCACGTTTGCATTGGACGTATTGTTAGCCTCTAGATGTGAAAGGAAACGGCTGCTCTATTTTGAAAGTGAAACAAATCATGTGACTAAAGGCGGCTTAGACTAAAGCCTAGATAATCCTACATTCTATTGTTCTGCAGGAATCGGCAGCCCCCAAAGTCACAATAAGGCAAGTTGCTTCACGCGTTCATTAGCGGGTGGTATTCATATAGAGCACGACCAATCTATTTCTATATTCACCTCACCTTACAACCTCGCAACAGAAGCAGAATTCAGAAAAAAACACTCCCGCGTGGCCTTAGTGAAATCCAAAGTCTGTAACCGGAGCTCTCACGTAGATCGTGGAGCAACCATTCATCAGAGCTGATCACCGACATTCCTCACATCTCGCCATACATAGTGCCATGCATACTGCGTAGGAGTTGCTTTCAGAGATATACAAGCAGACCGCCTGCCTGATAACACAGCGGTCAGGGTATATACCTTCCACGGTATAAGCCTATGAGACAAGTCCCACCGTTCGCATTCTAGGTTCTAGACAAGCTGACTGCGATCTAGCAGCTTTTTCTATGCAAATAGTACGAGTGTCATTTAAAAATTAGTTTTCTCATTCCTATCGGTAAGGCTCAATGATTTCCAACGTGCTTGCGCGCGTCACTATGAGTTTCTGCTTAGTGGTTCACTCAAGGTGTAGGTCAGGTGGTTGAAATGCTACAAGAAAGCAGAAATTAACAAAAATATTGTGCATCAAGTCATGGGCTAAAGCCAACAGTGTTCCTAGAGATGTCTGTACCGTTCTACGAGGTCGTTCTCCGACGATTGAGATAAAACAGCTTGTGCAATAGGTTTATGGAGTGAAGTAATCGATACAACCAACTCTGCCGGCTGAGCTTGTTGTGAACGAATCCACGATTGGTGCCTAGGTTAGATATTAATAATACAATGCATTAAAATTAAACACAATCGCTGGAGTCAATCTACCATGATATCTCACTGAAAAACAATATGTTACTTATATTCAAATACTTACAATGCGGTTGAATGCACAAGAGCAGCTCTTCTTCGTTGTTGAATGCGAAGTCCAGCCGCAAAAAATTGCACTCAGCTGAGTAATTGCAGATCGGTCTGCTGTAATACCATACTTTTTAAATTTAAAATGATATACGTAAGGCATCATGTACATCAAGAGAGTGCACCCTTTTGTGTAGATGGCGTGTTCTTGAACCTATTACAATGTCTTGCAAATAGCTGCTAAACTCTAGAAGCAGAGTACAGCCTAATTGCCACAAAAATTTACAACCGGGATAATGCAGGGGGTTGTGTAAACAAAGTGAGTGTCTGGGTACTCGATGCATTCGATAATGCTACTATTAAACAACTCCACGAAATGTTTGGATGGCTACGTGCGTCGTGACAAGCTATCCATAACCTATATCGTTGTTGAAACGCGCAAACGATGTTGAACAATGCGTCCGAACTCAACGTATGTCAGGTGCACAGGCTCAATCTCCGCCGATCAGACCATAAGATAGAGAGATGGGTGAAATGTTTCGATGACGTAGAGAGACGTGAGGATATACACACTTGCGCAGCTCTCCGAGCAGGTTGAGGACCAGTTTTTGTTAGATTAGATTATATCCACGCGTATGAATGTGTTTCGGTAGTACAACAAAAATTATAGCTCTCATTTATATCAGAGATGCTTTTTTAACTCAACTTCAATCAACTTTTTAAACGTAATTTTTATAGAGATATTAATTTCATATTGGCATGAGAGTCATTGTCATTGTGTTTTTAAATGCCTTTATAGTTTATTCCGCTAAGCAATTGCTCCTGTCAAACCCCGAGCTTCCGCTAGCAGGTGTTCTAGCCAAAAAAAACAACTAAGAAAATTAAATTTGGATCTAGATAGTTCAGTGCTTAATGACTAAAAGTGCGTTGTGGTTGCTACTCAACTAGTAAGAAGAGACAACGATCTAGTTACGATATTAGGGCAGTAACGCATAGCCTAATTTGACGCAAAACAGAAATATGGTATTAAGCTAGCGTCATATTTCCGTTGTCTTTAAAATTACCTGATATAATATAGCTTATTGAAAAGACATTCAGATAAAGAGTAGGAGAGTGCTAGTGAGGAAAATGCTCTACAGATTGATGGTGCCGGTCAAAACACTTCTATTAAACAGAAATTATCGATCTATTGATATTTAAAATGCATTTAAAAAAATCACGATGGCGAATGTAAAGGAACGAACTCGGAACAATGGAGATGACATAGATAACGACTGCTTGACCCAGATAGCCATTGCTGAGTTGGATAAGTCATCAGAGCCTTCAACGGTCCTCTTTCGTGCACTAACGTTAAGACACATTTTCATGAAGTAGGGCACAATACATTTAAATTTGAGCTATATGTCACAATATCTTTTTTTCTGTTTTATTTTTTATATAGTTTTATTGTTTACAGTATCAGTACAGCTATCTGGTCACATAACAGGAGAACGTAACACCTAACTTCCTAGGCGGCGCATTGTTCGTCTGCACTAAGTAAGCGCGTGCAGAGACACACAGGAGAGTGAACACTGGTCCTTTTAAGGATCAATAGCCTGAGCAAAATAGCCAGCCAACGCTTTTCCGCTGGGGCCCGTATTAGTGCCAATTATGCAGCACAAGGCGGTACGCATGACATTAATAGGGTTCTCAATTCTTAGTCGCTGGTTAGCATATCGTATGTTATTGCCAAGCGAAGATCCTTATGAGAAAAACGTAGCCGTAGCGAACATACAATGGTCCAAATAGACGACTATATTTTTGCGAGCAACTTATTAGCTCGAAATACAAAATAAACGAGCTAGCGCAAAGCTAAGGGTTCAAGAAGCCGACCGTTTGACAAAGATCTCATCCGTAATTTAATGCGCAATTAGCGAGTTACATAGATTGCTGTTAATTTTATAATAAAGTTTTATATTTATCCTAGAGCCTCTTCTATCGTGTGCGCATATCAGTGTGCCTGACGGAACCTGTCAAGAATATTCCAATATGCTTTTCGATAAGCTGAAACGTGTAACACCCATGTGAGCGCAAGTTGTAGAATGGCCGGATCTTGACGATATTAATGTAGAGCGCTGTAATGGCATACCCTTACTTACTCAGAAGAAAAGCGCCCTTTTACCGTTGCTACAAATGACAACTCAATTACAGGCTTTCCTTTTATCGTTGCTTTTTGTGTGTGCTGGAGGCCAAGTCGTATCACTAGCAGCTCAACCGGATACAATACAAGCTCAATACAAGCGTGTTCGTGCATTAATGAGCTGCAGCGCTAGCAGGCAAAGAATGACTAAAACTAATATCCAATACTCGAAAGAAATTGCTTCGAAGAAAATACCCTTATATAAATAAAACTGTAGAGAGAAGTGAATGCATACGTAAAGTTCGCGTACGGTTGAGCTTGCTGCCAGTCGTAGCGTATAGCACTACAAAAATGACGAAGCGCTGATTGCGCTTTGATAAAAAGGATCCATAAACCATAATTAAGTGCATATAGCGGACGGATACAAACCAAATGACCCAGTTAATTAGGCTGAATGTTACTGGCTCACTTACGAGAAACAAACATTTTGTTTTATAAAAATATAAACGAATTATATTGCTAGCAGATATCACCCCATTTTATGAGGCCAAGGCCCCATTTTATGTTTTGGATCACTGGACACGTCCGTTTCGCACTGGCGATTAAGCAGGCAAGGCGTGCAGCTGATGGTGGCTGCGCGGAATGACAAGAATTTTTCATGCAACGCCTACGAATAGACAGGAAACACGATAATGTCTATTTGTAAAGACGGACTATCAAAAAGCATGTGGATTCGTACCAACAAATGTACAGATTCATTGATTGAGATGATTAGATTTCGAGCGGCCGCTATATGATTAACAGGCGACACATTTCTCTGTCGTACCACTTCTGGCTTTTCGAGAGCTATGGACTGTGTTGTGAGTAATCAGCCATGCATGTTGCGATGGGCACGTTGGGTAAGTGGATGCTTCGCTGAGTTAGGCTAGACAGGATGAGTGAGTTGCTGCACGGTGGGCCGACCGCTGTGAATTACTCTGTTGACAATCTTGACAAGATTCTTGCCCTTCGTTCTTACGCTGAGCTTACAATCTGCTCGTGGCTTCGGCCGTCGCGATTTACTGAGCTTTAGGCACTAGAGAGCAACATGTAATTGGAGACCTTTGTGCATAATTAATTTCTCATGCCTGATTAATCTAACTTGTTAAGTATGGCGGCTTAGTACGATACAGTTATCGCGCACAGTTAGAACCCCCAGATTAACTCTCAGGGCGTAAATCAGAGACTCCACACGGACTTGTTAGCGCTCGTGGCAAAGTCTAGACCCTGTATTTGGTGGGCCATGGAGGGCTGGGAGAAGCCCATTCCAGGACCCATTCCGTTTTAATGTGTACAACGTAACGCTCCACCATTAGAACCGCAAAGAGTGAACCTCGTTAGCTATAATCCGACTGTAAAATCTAGATAAATCATTAGCCGCCTTCAGTTTGTTTGCAACATGCATATATATATATATATATATGTTATACAAACTGGCTAAATTGGGAGTTCGTGTACTTAGAAACCTTTTAAAGGCGCGGTAGTAACTCTACGGGTGCTGTTTTTAAGAATAGCAATTGTTAATTACATCTATTAAAAAATACATATAAATTCACACCATCCGCTTCAGGTATGTTTATGCATAACAAAGTATTTTTTTAACAAAGCAATTCCATAGGGGCTGAGGAGAGGTTGAGCACGCAACAACATGCTTGAACAAGAAACCAGGGTGTGAGAGAACGAATCAACTGTAAATTGTAAATCGCCTCGCGGTTGTATATATTGATAGCGTTACGTAGTAATTACGCCTTGTTTGGGAACGTAGATGTAACAGAACAGGTGACTGTACGAATGTTTCACAACTTCGATCAATGTGAGTTTGTCCGCTTTGAACCGCAGGGTCCTAAGACAACGAAAAAACGTCAAACTATAGTCTACTAGAACTTTTTGCTGGAATGACTTTTCCCTAGCTGTTACAAATTTCAAAACGATGTTCGGTCAGTTGATATTTAGGATTTCCACTTGCCGTAACTAAGCCGCTCAATTTTCCGAGACTAAAATTTGCATGCAAATAATGAACAGTAAGAACGCCCTACACACGGTTGGCGTCGGGACTGCTATTTATTATAAGTTGTTTAAGAGCTGCAAGGGTTCGAGCATTATAAAGTGCTCTCCCCTTTCCTCTATATTTATACATATATACGTATACAGCATGTTACAGTGCTTCAGAAGTCCCTTGACGTTCAGTCCTTTGTCGGGAAGAAGAAGAATCTGGCATGTTACGGCTTCATGCGATCTCAAGAAAGTGGAGGGAAAGACGATTGATTTTCTTAAGCTCGATATGGTATTCAAGAGAGTGAAAATTGGGCTTGAACAGGAATCGAACAACTGCCGAAAGAATGCTTAAATATACTCGAAGTATAAATATAACTGTCCGCCGACAAGGTTCGAATACGCCGCCCCTCCGTATATGCTCGAATTTCAAGGTTCACGTAGATACATTTAGCCGCCAGACTGGACATCGTCCAGACTCAGGACGGATTATCCATCTCGACTCCAGCACTCAAAAATGGCTAGCACACAAAAGCGTGACCATCAGGAGTAAAACGGTAGGAAGGACGGTAAATCGTCTTAATATGAGCGCGGGTTTACAATAATCTACATCCATAGTCGTTATTTTATTCTGCGTCTGTCTACTGGATTTCAGGCTATTTCCAGCAAGGAACAAAGAGGCCTAACTTGTTCAAGCTGGATAGTTGAACAGCTATTGATATAATCTAAGCTCTAAGTCGAGCTCGGTGGCTTGGTGCATTCGCGTGCGCCTTGCTTCCGGAGGAAACACGTAGGTGCTCGGGTTCGATCCCCGCCGTTACACATTCAT
>MNPL01028876.1:10934-22052 GCA_002081605.1 Tropilaelaps mercedesae
CGCGCTACTAAGACGTTAACTCCTCATCCGTAAGATAAGGACACAAGCCCATTCATGTGTATGTGTGTACCCGGAAAATAGATGATGACTCCTTGTCGAGCTTGCTGAAGCTGTGTGTTGCCCTGTTGAACTGACACTTTGTATGTGGGGATGTCGCACACCAGCTGAGCGACGTCCATGAACTGATCGGCAATCTGGAAGACTCTTCCGTCTCTTTCAAAAGTCTCAGAGCAAAAAAGCGTAGGATCAATGTCGTACCCCTATAGACTGCTGAGATGGGATCTTTGTAACTAGGAAGATAATACCACGGGTGGAAAGATATGCCCCCGGGCGACACAGTTTGGATAAACGACAAACATTTGAAGCTGCGGTATCCTAGAGTGAGGGACACCCCTACTCAAATAAAAATCGTAATACGACTGACTGGAATAAAAAATTCGTTGTAATTACCAAATACAGTTTCTATCTAAAAGCTGCGTTCAGTCTATGTCTCTGCGATATACGCGTTAAGCCACGCATGTGTAAGCACCCAGTCATACTGAAGAAGATTATGGCACTGCCTTAACCCATAATACAATAATAATAGGCTTTTTAATTTTTGCGACGTCGAAATCGGTCGTTAAGTATGAAAAAGATGAGTTGAGGAATTTTTCTTATGACGTTACATTTCAGTAGATAGCCGCTTATACGCGCTGTGGCAAGTTTCGTTGTTGACAAGATAAGCATTTTCGCTCACATTACTGAGCATGTAATTATATTGCATCTGTCGGTCACCTTGAGCGATCTGTGCATCGGGTACGCTGCGGCAAAAGAATCCTGGGGTTCTCAGACAGGTTTGCGGCAGCCGAAGAGGAGCTACGATTCCGTTAGGGCAAAAGCGTGGGAACTTCCAAAATGTGGAACTTCAGCGCCATGAGCTAAGCGTAAAAACGGAGCGTCTATGTGCGACTTTGGCTCTACGTATGTCGCAAAATAATATTATGTATGTACAACTGAAAGTCGGCATTTTCTCATAGAGGGTCCAACAGTATGGTTCAGGACTGCACTGCCAATAAAACGAGCGAAGTAGAATTGACATTTGAGAGCTACTAGTACACTTTAAGCAAGGCAAATTTTTTGTGGTTTAAAGAACTTTAATCGTTTGTGCAGCTCTGACATAGATAGTGGTTTTCGGCTAATCAAAAAATTTACCAAGTGCTAGTTTTTCATAATAAATCAGTTTCACTCGAACGACCGCACCTATTCAGATCAGGGTGTGAAGCACATGGCTTGCAGACGAAATCACTACGGATCTGTTAGTAAATGCAGACTTGAATTGTCGACGCTGTGGAGCTTTTGAACTGTGATTAGCCTGAAACCTACTCATTTAGATCACCCGGCTATCTCTCACGCATTGTTCGTTAAATTTTCCAATGTTAATTTATTTGACGTTTTTCCGCTGGAGCCTTGCTCGATGGAAACGCAAACGTGCGCGCTTCGTGACGTTAAAAGTGTCTTTTAAATGTTACGTGGCGTCGGTAACGATGGTTCACACAGTGAACAATACTGCGGCTAAATGAAAATGTCCAAAAAAATTACCTACTGTAGCGCCACGATTCAGTTTCCCGCATTGTTTTGCCGGGCACAACAACGCTGAAGGGCGAGGCCGGTAGATGCAGCAGACCTGTGAAAGCCACACACTTCGCCACGGCTATGATTACACAAATTAAATACGCATCGTTCTAACCCACGTTGGAACTGCTTATCTCGCGAGCTATTGTACGAAGCGGCGTTTTCTTATCGAAGTAAAAAAGCACTCCAGACAGCCATAATCTCTACCCCAGCAGAATCGTAAATTTTTTTCCTTTCCTCCCCATGTGCCATGCCTATTCGACGCGATTCGCCTCCTAAAAGCAATCTGAGCGAATAGTCGACGCACGGGTATCACATATTCAGCTCAAATCACATAAATTCCGCCACTTAAAAAGCGCAATTGTCGCCCTCCTCTGCCCCCTTCCTGTCCCTGGTATGTCGTGCGGTGTCAACCGTTGCCGCAAATGATCCTGGAACGATCTGAGGAGAACAGAAGCGAGCGTCGCAAATTAGCGCCGACTTGACAACAGGTCTTTGGCAATGTCGGTGGCAGCGGCGGGTTAAACATAAAAGCCGCGCAAGCTGAAGTTATTCCGGAATCGGGAATTCAACGGCGATGAGAGTTCGGCTCGCGTTTGCCGAACTCTGTCTCGGAGTCGAGCCAATAGACATGCCCCACTATAGGGATGAAGGCAGACGTGCAGACAATACAATGCCATCAACGCGAAACAAATGCGACGCCGTCCCGGCGATGAGCTACATCTTCAACAGAACGATGTTATCGATCGACTCTGCCACAATGCATTCATTCACAGATGGATGCGTTCCGACGGTGCTACCCGAATCCGGTTGGATATCGGCCGTAACATTGCGACCGTGACGGTAATAACGGTTGGCATTGCTGCCATGAACGCTGACAGGTAGGAATCTGTATCTTCTTGCTCTTCCACAAAATTCAAGTGCTCAGCAGGGTTTTCGCCTCGCGTCTCCGACGAGCTGAAAAGCCATGCGAGATCAGTCTCCGTCTTGTCGTCCGTCGTGCCCTGCGGGTCGAGAGACCGGCGAAAGCGCACGTCAACGCCGTCAGGTTATTGGGTCGGCAATCGCCTAGCTGAAGAACGCTGTTGCCAACTGGCTTCGCTTACGTAAGACGAAGAACAAATACATGCGCTGGGCCACCAGCGTACGATGCCAACAACAGCCGGAGAAGACGCTGTCGAACAGTAGTGCGGGCGGCCGACGCGCGCAAAAAATGAACCAGCCGTCGTTAGGCAGGGGTCGGTGACAACCTCGTCGTTTAGCCGGGTAACTTAATGACATGACGATGATGTCGGCAGGCGACGAGACCCGGCGGCAACGGCCCGATGATGGCATGGTGACAAGCAGGTTTATAAACGATTTGCATAACTGAATCGGCTGATGAGCGCCGTGCCCCAGACCGTGCCCCTCGCAGCTCCACCACCCCAACTTGAGCAAACATCAAGTCACGCGACGGCAGTGCGACAATCTGTTAAAAGTGTTCCATTGCGCATTTATCGTTTGGTATAAGTTCATGTAGAAATACGGTTGAGTATCTGGGAAAGGCGCATGTACCTAGCTCATGTTGTCACCTCGCGCGGGTTTGCTGGCCGGCACGAGTAAATCGGCTGCCGCACCTACGTAGCAGTACGTTTGGTACGCGATGACTTCGGCGTTCAACGTAGCTTTATTTATATGGTTTCCTGTCGCATCCACTAACTGGTGGAGAAATTGCGCTTAGCCGGGATCAGTGGATTGGGCATTTCGGTATCGTCCAGTTGATTCGCTAACCTGAAAGAGATTTTGTCGATTTCGGAGCTTTGGAGTCGTAGAAGTCTGGGGACCGATGTGAAGACTTGACTTCTGCCAACAGTTGACTATCCGCCTCGTGCGTGTTATTAGGAAGAACTATCTCCTAGAAAATTTGGTGTAAGTTTTCTTCCGAAGTTCTAGGCTGGTATTTTTCGGAAAATCGATAGATCACCGAAGCTTTTCCTACCGGACCAAGCTATCAGAACTTGCGGCGAGATCAAGATGACCTGTTTTAGGTTAAACTGTCTGAGAATTAGAGGAAACTAGCGCGGGCTGTTCTAAAGCGACGCTCGTACAGCGTTGCTCGAGAATCTGGTTACGGTTGTCCGACGATAGGAGCTCAAGCGAAACATTTAACCGATGTTCCACTCATCCGCATTACATAACACGAGTTGTCGTAGGTTGGCCACTGTACCTCGCCATGGTGGCAAAAGATACGACCATAAAGATTAAAAGAAAATCACACACAACGCAATACCAGCAGCAAAAATAGTATACACACAAAAACAACAACTACAGGCAGAATGCTGTGGCAAAGTTCGACTTAGTTTTTGCGCAGATATTTTCCTTAAGGCATGACAACTTTCCTTAAGGTTGTCTAGTGTGAGCGTGTCGACGGCTGCAGCTGCGGTAATGAAAAACCTCCCCTCAGTATTTTCCAACCTTTCGTTACGTTTCGCCGAAGCGCTTCGACGTCCACTTTGGCAACTTCTGTCTGCGGATATTGCTGATCGTGGCGTCGACGAAATTAAACGGATTCAGCACTTCTTAATGCTGTTCCCTCGGCGAGGACGGTCCGAACACGAAGTTCCCTTGCGAGGATGCCCAAGGCCGCCTGTCGGTGCTTAGCGTGAGCCGTTGGCTCGTGGACGACAGGCGTCAACTTCGACGTGTATCGGACACGGAGTAGAAAACGGCTATCAACTGAATGTGTATACAGCTGTGCTGATGTCGAACCCGGTGCCCGGGCACTGATGGATTTGTGACTTACCGAGCCGTTTGGAGGAACGTAAAAGGAATGTCGGAGAAACATCCACGTTTGTACGTTGGCGGAGTGGTCGTAAGTTAGCCAAAAGCAAAGGTATGTGATGGAGAATCTTTAAATATATCTATGGATATATAACAAACGATACCTTTCCGACACCCGTTGTTCCCTCTAACGATACTTGTACTGCTACTGGCGCCTTTGTCAAGCAAATCAAGAGCACTGTAGTGGCTACCCGGTGGCCCCACGCTACAGCTATACTGGCCGACAGCCATTGAGGAGTACATCGCGGCTTTGGTCAAGGAAACCCTCCAGCTAGTCTACGTCTCAACTTGACACGGCTACTGTTGGCGGTACTAAATGCACCGCAGTTTGCCGCGCGACCGAGAGCGAGCGGTGGCCGCAGGCAGGGGCGGCCCCTGGCGTCGACGACACAGCGCGGTCTTCGTAGGCGAAGCTGTATGAGGGGGACGGTCAATGGTGTACACCTCTGTCGTCGCATAGACCCGAACCGTAGACCTCATTAGATGAAAAACCCTGAACAAGCTAAGCCAGTTAACTATAACTACATCTTACCCACGTCCCGTGTTCGTCGGCCTCCCCCAGCTGTATCCAAAGGCTGCACGCAGCAGGCCGCAGACGCCGAACCGGTCCGCCACGCCGAACAACGCTGAGTGTTGACAAATTTTAACAAACCGTTCGCCATCCCGACGGGGCTTGGTCGACGGGCCAAATGGCACTTGGACGCTTAACATGACTTTGTCCGTAAACAGCGCATCTGGTACAAGAACAACGACTGAGGCTAATAACGTAAGCACGGCCGTATTGCGAACGCACAGAAGCTCATGAATGGCTATGTGCAATGCTTCGCCATCGCGACAGGTAGAGGAAGGCCATGCCACTTAGCAGGGGCTTCTGAGGGGCAAAAATAAACAGGAATGAAAAACACCGACAATGATAAGTGACCATTCATTGATCGACTAGCGCAACTGGCGCGCTTAGTTTGACCTCCGGGGCTTTGATATTTCGCTTGTTTCGAAAGTTCCGGTTGAAGGGGAATTGTGCATTGGAACCGTGTATTTGTGGAAATAGTACATAGAGGAAGTAGAACCGGCAGTCTGTCCGTCACGCTGTCGCATGCATGTGAATAAATCGCATAGGAGTCTGCGACTTTTTTCATGATATGGCTGTACTATGGAAAGATCAATCTTTTAACATACGGACAACACCAGTAGCACGGCGAATTTGCCGAGCGTTGATTTGCATAAATGGCGCGTGAAAGGGGTAATCTTATTGAGGAGTTGGGCCTTCGGTCTTTAGAATTGCAGGTCGTTTAGGTGCTGACCGTCACTTCGGCGGCCGGTGCCATTAATTTGCCGACACCTGTGTCGGTCTGCTGATGTCAGACCCCCAGAGCGGTCACTAGCTAATCTGTGGATCCTATCCTTGTTTATCGTGGCGCCTTACCTATGTCCATGCCGCGCGTAGGCACATCGGCGATGCGATCTCAGATATCTCCATGCGTACCTGTACGTTTTTCAACTCATCCCGCGTGAGTCGAGATTAAGCCCGAACAGACCTTCAGGGTTCAGCCAATGCAAAATTCCCCGGCGACGGTCTAAGTAAAGCTAACAACATCCGTGTCTATGCAAACGAGATCAAGAGCCCTTGAGACATCTATCCGAAGTGGACGACACCGACATCGTTACTCGTAATCTCATCCGGCGTTTCACTCGCGCCAGTCCAACTGAGAGGTCTCTGACTACCACTGATCCGGATAACGAACAGTGGCTGAGGCGCAGTAACGCACCGACGATGGGTACACCATGGGAGAAAAGTGACGATTAGCTATTACATATGGTAATTTTCTGACCACGGACACTTTAGTCCAGATAACCTATTTTCTGGTCGGTGAAGACGCAGTCCGACTTCAACTAGATAAGGGAACTAATTTTTATCTTCTTTCAAAATTGCGGCATTCACCTACGGACCGTTCAAGCAATGCCGTTTGCCGAAACTAAGCCATTTAAAAAAACAGCGCTGCATATTAAAATATAAAGAAAAGCGCTTCATCGGCCCGCGTCATTGTTCTGATGTACGTAACGTAGTGCATATAATTTTGCCAGATTCTTGACTAATTAGAAATAGTGCATAGTGCAAGATGTCCATCTCAAATCGTTAAGAAGCCTTGATGTTTAAGCAACTTCCTGTATATAAATTCGGTTACATTCCAACCTAATTTTAACCCTAAGAAAATATCCATCCAGATTATACATATATATCTATTGGTTAATAAAAGCGGCTTAGCCTCCCCAGGATCACGGCTACCGTTTCCGAGTCCCGGCTAAACGGGAGAGGCTCAAATTGTTCCATTCACTTCATTGACGGATAAACATGGCTAGCGCCGATCAATGGCCGTAATCGGACTTCAGTGGGGAGCGGCGGGGGGCCAACATGACGATTCTGTTCTGAATTTCAGATTTCTGTCTACTCTTAGCTCTTCCAATCTATCTCTCTCTTTTCCCTCCAACGGTTCATCGTATGTATAAACAGGCATTCCCACCCTCCGGTAGCATCGAGCGGACCTGCGTTCGCACAATGGACAGAATCACCCATGAACTTTAGCCTCCGTCCGTGGCCAGCCGCAACTCGAGCAAGGCCCGGCCGAAACGGCGACGAAGACGCCTTTAACCTTCTAATGCCGACGTATACCTCCCTACATCCCCCCACCCTGCGCGCGCGCACGTCGAATGAGCCCGAGCTACTTTTGATCGCAGGCATAACCGTCATAAAGAGGAGTCGTTTACCCAAGGCGGCATACACACACACACACACACACACACACATTTTGTGTTTTGGACCACCCGACAATAAATTGGATGACCGTTGTCATTACGGTTAGAGACAGATGTAATACTGGCAGGAGAGGGGGGTGGTGACTACTCTACTGTAAACAGGCTGGTTGACTTCGTCTCGCGCAATATATGTATTAGTCTCTCCCTGTCTCATTTTCTGTTTCTCGAGCCCTCTTTTTTTCTCTAACTCTGTGTATGTGTGTGTGTCTGGCCGGCTGCAAAAAATGCTTGCATTCAATGTATACGTAAATGCATCTGCATATGCAGGGGCGCGCACACGAAGAACGGCGTCCAAGTTGAATCTCGCGAAGCGGTTTTCTGTGGCAGCTTGTAAATTTTAGGTAAACGAGCCGCGGTAATTTCATTTAGTTTGTAATAAAACGTCCTTTTACGGGAGATGGAAGCTCGCCTTGACCCATACCCTTGGCATCATGGCATCTCGCACTAACCGGCAATAGGGATTTGGTGAGTTTCTTAAAGTTTCATTTTGATCGGTCTGCTACCATATGCAAGTCAAGCAGGTATGGGGATTGTCGAAAACGAAGATAAAACCGTAAATGTAATGTCGTTGACCAATAAATCTCCGCCTATTCGAAGCATGTTTGAGGCTCACATGCGCATCGGCACGCTCTGGGCGGGTAGAGAGCTATTATTGAATTTAGTCGCCTCTCACAAGGTATGGTTAACGACTTTCAGCGAATTTATTGGCCAGATCCGTTTGCGGGCGCGTTTAAGGAACGATTAACGTTACTTCACCGACTATTAATCAAGCCAACTGGAGAAGGAATACAAGGTACTACTTTTGACGTGAACAGAATAAAGTGAATATTGTTCTTGAAAGAAAGAAAGCAAAACAAAAGTTATTTTAGACAAAGGTTATGAAGGAAATAACAGAAAACGCTTTTGAATAAAAGCATTTCAAGGAGAGGTCAATTCGAGGGTTGAAGCAAACAAAGGAAAAGTTATTGCAGAATTAAGTCCAATAAATAAAATCATTCCTAAAGTGTACCGTTACGGATCATGTTAAGATCCGAACCAAACCACCTTAATTGCGATAATTTGGTGGTACAACAGGTCACATTAGGCGTTAACGTGTGCTACTCCCGAAATGGTAAAGACGTTGTATCGAGAACGGGTTGACGAACAACTGTTTGCTGCCCAAGATAAAGGTCTTCAACGATTTCCTACGAGAACTACAGTGAAGGATTAGGTTCTGCGGAAGTACTCTATGTGGAGAAAAATAAGACGAAAGTTGGCCGAAAAATTCGTATCCTATGTGATTCAATAATAAAAACCTGTTCGTCTTTTTTCGCTCAGTTTCCACTATCCTTCTTTACATTGTTACTAAGTGAAGTGCATAACCAATCGTTAGATACGGCCGGGGTGTCCTGCGAACATCCTTGAGTGGTCGCTTGACTGAATTGAGAAGTCACTGAGAATAGTCGTTATCGGAAGAACCGGTTAGAAGACAGAAGAAGGCATTATATAAATACACTCAATGATAAGCAAAACCAAGACTATCATCCCAGCCGATGATTCAGCCAGACTGTCTTTTCTCGATTAACAAGGCAGGGATAAATGCTACAAAGGATCGCACAGGTAACCTATGTCGGCAGTCGATGATTGTGGAAGCTTGTCTGGCCTAAAGAAGCGGTTCCTTTCTAAAGGCAGCTTCGCCACCCCTAACACGGAACGAATGCTCCTTTACGGCAGAGCGAACTCAGATTGCGTCAGCTTGCACATGGGCCGTTTCTGACGATTGTGTGTTTCCGCACGCTGTTGTGAAGATTACTTGGATTGGAGTTTCGGGGTGGTTGGTTGGTTGCATTGGCAAAGAACTACCAGATGAGCATACACAGAGTGCTTAACAAAATAAACAACGCATGTCTGATACACAAGCGCTACAAAGCATGCCTGGATCACTATTATTAAACAATTTGTTTGTGTTAGTTAGATAACACACGCTAGACGTCTTGGCGAGGTCTGCGCTTAGTGCATTGATAAAGGTACATGTCGAGATGTAGCATTTAAATACTGTGTAGGTCAAGAACCTTTAACAGAATGAATATCGTACCGAAATCGTCCGAAAGTGTGTACAGTGTGTACTTATCTGTGCATGGCCTTATTATAACATTGTATACTTTTCATTTTAGATTCTCAATGCAGCGGCAAAGATAACACCAGTATGTGTACCAGTATGGGCTTTGGCCTCGTCACCGTACTGGTAAGTTGAGAGTAAACACATCCGAAAATCTCTGACGGAACGACCCTACATGAGGTCCCTCGCACGACAGTTCGCAAATGTTAACAAGTGCGTTACAGGATAAGGCTCTTAACAGCGAGAAAAACAACAAAACCTTCGTTGTGGAAGGGAGGTCCATTCAATCATTCCAAATTCCGTTACCAGCATGTAGATGGCGTGATAACGCTATAGTCTTCGAAATGCCCCTTTTATCGAACCTCTTTTTTTAACCTGATCAGCTTGGGAGAAGACCGAATCCTAACCTTAGATAAACTGAACGTTCGTCGACGTATATAACAACTCAGAATAAAAGTGTAATGCTTATCGGTCACTGTGTAGAAAAACGTTTGTAGCAAACAGAGAGGCCAGTAGAGGTTGTGCGGCACACGTGAACGTTATCTGTAGCGGGTGATGTGTTTGTATTATACAGACGGCGTGTTTCATGGCGGGCGTGGGAAGCGTCGAGCAGGTGGTGGGAGAAAATGGTGAGGTTTACGTTCCCCCACCGCCCCAGCTGTCTAGACAACTGCAAAGGAAGTTTCCGAACGCCAGGAAGCTTCACCCAGCGCTACTGCCACGCAAGCACCAAGGTAAGCCAGCGAAATGACAGATCTTCCCTTGCAAAGGGGGCATTATTTATCTCGAATTCAACAGGTGTCTGTATACAAAGATCAATTTTTATAGACGTCTGCACCTAACGAAAACTTCCACTGACCTAAGTCACCAATAGCCATTCAGTTTACACATATTAGCTCTAAATTTACAATAACTAAAATATTACGTTAACTCTAAATACAATCGTAAGCGTTCGAGGAATGTTTCTTTAATGTCTTTCCCGCCTAGTAGTCATCTATTATATTTTTGATCACTAACGCTCTAACTTACGATCGTATAACGGCGCGGCCTTCATTTGAACAGGTGGTACGAATTTCTTACTCTCGCTATTCACTAGTCGTTTCTATACTCCTCCATTGGAGTAACAGTTGGTATTTCGTCATTATCGTATTGCGTTCTGATTTCTAATTCTTTCCCGTTTGATAAGATCCAATGTCTTTCTCAGAAGCTTAGTTTCCACCGTTGGTGCATGCCGTTGCGTTCGTTTGGTCGTTATCCGGAATTCGTACCCTCCGGTGAGAGGACACAGACACAGATTGGCGAAAATGGAAAAAACAGACTTTCGAAATAACTACGTCAGACCCTACCTCGTTCAGGTCGGATGTCCTCAATTTGGTAACTTTATGTTCTCTACGAGCTTCAAATTGCTTTTGCAAATGACCTCAAGGTGCTAACTTGTTCCTTCAAATGAGTGCACGATCACTCCAGCTACTCACACGCCTTGACTAGAAATGATCATGAGGGAAACTCTTGCCGGAGTCTAACTTGAAAGCTCGTCTCGAGTACCCATGGAGCCATTATATCGCCGATATCGATTGGCCGACTATCGTGTACCCGTCCGGTATACTATGAGCCATCTTCCCTTGCGCTCTTCACTAGCACACATAAACCGTTCCCGAGGAGCTACCCTTTCAGCAGATCTAACAGTGCGCCCCGCTTCTGCCGAAAGTGGCGACGAATTCGACAGGTGCAAACTTTGAAACGAGTCTCGTTCCGAGCAGGACCACGCGGCTTCAGCC
>MNPL01028881.1:17324-31365 GCA_002081605.1 Tropilaelaps mercedesae
GTGTTGTCCGCGCTCATACTAAGCGACCCGTTCTTAGGTGTGTTCAAGCTCATGTTGGTTGGCCCCTTGGGCACACCGTTGGCATATGGAGCATAGATACGAATCAACCAGCGAACGTCACCGAAAAAAGTAGGGTCAACCATACATCCGATACCTCCCACTGAATCCCCCACATTCCCCCGCAGGCTATCGAGGTGCACGATGTTGGGGTGCAGAAACAACGATCGTTGCGGTACTGCTAAAACCCGTAAAGGACAACTGAAGAAAGCAGAAGCAAAACAGCGATAAGCCAAACACAGTCACCGGCCAGCCGAGTGTAACGCCTGCAATCCGCCCATCATATCTGCAATTTTTGTGGCTCCTTAGCCCGTTTCCAGTAGTACATGTTGAATCTGACATTTTGTTTCGCCGCTAACACAAACGGTTTGAGTTTTCATTGTTCCTTATTTTCTCTCTTTTTCGGTTTTTTTTCTGTCCTATGTTCGCACAGCTTGCTCGGCCAGTATGCTCGTTCATCAGCGCATCGCCAGCCGACCACACAAGCGAAAACAGCTGCCACCGCTCGAGAAGCCTCCGAAGCTAATATTTTCTCCGAGTCGGTGGCGAAAGCGTAGCCCGCTTCCGCCGAAGTGCACCACCATCAAGCCAGCAACACTCGATTGACCAACCGTATCCAAGGGCGTCCCCCAGGGAACCCTTCCATTATTCCCAGCCGTCCTTGCGTTGTTAAAGGACCTCCGGTCGCCATCTCAGCTCCCCATTACGAGTACGCGCATCCCGGTGGATCGACAGGCCCCCGGCGCTCAGAGGAACTGGGCGATCCAGCGAAAGCCCTCGCCGTAGCCCTGCCGCTTGAGCACCGAGCACATGAACAACTCGAGTGGGCGGACGCCCTCCTGCGGCCGCTGTCCTTTGCCAGTCGTCTGCGAGTAGAGATTGAACGCGTGACGCAGCTCGTCTTCGGACGCCGCTTCCGGCCGGTCGATTTTGTTGCCAAGAATGAGCACGGGACACGTGGCTAGCTGCTCATCCATCAGGAGACTGTCGAGTTCGGTTTTGCTCTCGAGGAAGCGGTCGCGATCGGAGGCGTCCACCAGGAAGACGATGGCGTCGACCGCCAGAAAGTAGTCCCGCCATACCCGGCGGGCTTGATGATGTCCGCCGAGATCGAACGTCGTAAAGCACATATTCCCTGAAACCAAGGTGGAAAAGAATACGTTGGATAGAGTTCATACCGGCGGCCAATAGATCATCCAAGACTTGGGGTGATTTGGGAGTGGGGGGAATAAGCGCCTCGTGGAGCTAACAGCTGTAATCTTTAGCTACGTCTAAGAGAAAAGTGGCCATACTCAAATGGTGGTTTTACGTATAGCTTATTCCATAAGCTTGTCACAGTGCACTATCTTCCCTATCGTCTATTTACGAGGAGGAGGAATAAGATTTTCTTGAGCAAATATTTTTACAGAGGTTCAGCCCGCCATCGTTGATGTCAGAGGTGCCGCGTCGTGGAGGTACATGCTAGTTGCCGCCAAGTCCTCCTTACCAATCGAAAGCTCCTCCGACGTGGGATGTAGAGTTGGCACGTGTTGCGCCATCCTGTCATCTTTGAGCATGTGAAGTAGCGTCGTCTTGCCTGCGTTGTCCAGCCCAAGGAACAGCAACTTGCCAGACTTCTTCCACAGGCCGAGATAGCCGAGGACGCCTGTCATCCAGTCCACGAGAAACATCTTTGCAGCGTCTGGAAATCGATGTAAACGCAGGTTTGACAATGAGACGAAATAATTACGAATCGTGGAGTCGGAAAGGACACCCGTGTGTCTGCGCCTGTGTATGCGCTCACATTGATTTTTCCTCAATCGCCTGTCGAGTTACGACCGTTACAGTGGTACGGCTAAACCCTCTAGAGAAAGCCACTTACCGTTGGCAGACGCTAGATCAATGCTAGTGTTTTATCTACCCTCTGCTTGTCTGTTTTTTACTAGAGAAAATCCGTTAGACCAACATTCTCATCGTTGCCATGTAAATCGTAATTGCCTTCCCTAGTCCACGCGGAAACGTGAGTTCGCAGAATAACACATAGCTAAACTTGGACAGGAGTGGGACAGTGCCTGCAGTGATTGCTGGCATGCAACGCCTTTGCGGTCGTCTCCGTAGCAACAACAACATGTGCTTTACATCCGGGCTTAGCACGAAGGCCTAAACAGACACAGCAACCTGCTCAGATTAACGCACAGAACCCTGTCGACGTCAGACACCAGAAAATGGCAAATTATGTTCTACCGGTACGTCGGCTTTCCCCTAGGGATTTAATTGAGGCTTGAGAAGTGTCAAGAGAAAATTCGCTCTTTATTCCATTTGCAGCGCGTTGATTGCACAGCGCGCTGCGTCGAAGACTTCGATAGATCGCTTACGTCTCGTCGACCTCTGCTGACCTTTGCTAGTCAACAGGACATGTCGTAGGACGACAACCGTAAGTTCGCCTAGGAGAACGACATCCTCCGCGATCCCCATGGCGCGTCCGGTTTGAAAGGTTGGTCTCCTTGATGCACGCACCGTTACGTCACTCGCAAGGCACGTGTGTCCGCTCACGTTGTCGAAAGTCGCGCATAGTAAACCATACCTTACCTAGACAAGCCGAGCTCGGTTCAAACCGACCAACTGAACACATACGTCGAACGTGTCAAAGCAAAGTGTCGGTGTATGTGAGCGAATCAGAAACGCGGCCGACCGCAGCGGCTGTATGGCCAAATGGTTTCAGTAGCTTCACTTAGACAAAGTGAAGTGACCGCGTATACATATGCGCTAGCGAATCGCACAGGGCCACACCACCAAACGACGTTCGGATGAAGTCGTGGTTCTTCTGAATGCTTTCAGTCTCTCTTCGGGGAGCCGCTGCTTCGCCCCTCCTCACGCGAGCCTGACGACAGAGGGTTACTTCTACGGTGGGTTCGTACAGTTGATGAGCCCCCCTCTCGATCGCGCCAATCTACGTAGCGGTTTCCTGGTTTGCGAAACACGGTCATGCGGCGGTGAAGAGAGAGGCATAAATCACCGGCAAGCGAAGTTCATCGGTGAATGTACCCAAAAAACCAATCTGCCCACTACTGCGAGACGTGTTTACGTCTGTACTCGTAATCTGCTTGCTAGGTGCAAGCGCGTCTGCGGGAAGTTTACGCGTTGTGTGATAATATTCGCTGTCGTCGAGCAAACATCTCCGTTGATTCGGACGATGTCGGGTCAAACTAAAGACGTGCGTCGAAAACGCGAGGTCACCTGGAGATCTTAACATTGCGCCATACCGCATTGGGCAGACGATATTTCAGTCCAAGCAAAGATGTCCGCTCCTAGTAGGGCGTTAGACACTGCGCGAAGTCTACTCTGAGACGAGGGTCGATACGTCCCCTAGCGGCTTTCCTTTGGACACAGGCAATAAACGGTGGACTATAGACTGAATTAAGTGCCGTATTACGAGTCTACAGGGGGGTCCATATACGGTTGCTGGACTTGACCTGAAAACGGTCAGTCGACCCCGAAAACAAGGAAGACTTCCTTCAGCGAAATCTTCCAGATTTTGCAACTAAATCGGCTGCCGGTGTAGCTAACATTGTAATGAAGCTAGGAGAGGCGTGATGACGCGAATGATAGCGTCGAACACGCAAAATACACCACAAAAATGGTAGGCAGAGCGGAAACAGGCTAGTACGCTAAAATCTGATATCTTCTACCTCGATGGCTCACTGCTCTGCCACGGAAGAAAGGCAGCTCTCGAAGAGTTCAGCAAAGCTGTCTTCGAATTCTCTGGTCATACAGGCAAGCATTTAGTTCGAAAAGGCAATGCCTAAAAAGGAAGCGGACCTAAGCTTTCAGCAACATTGCGATGGGCTGGCAATATATAGGCGCAGTCAGCATTTCCTTAACCGGCAGATAGAAAAATCCACCGATGAGAATCAGATTATCAACGAGTGTTAGATAATCTATTAATGAGTCTCAGAAGAAAAGCTAACATTTTTTCGCGAAAATTTGCCGCTTCTTGTTGGGCAGGATGGCATCTCTGAAAAGCCGCCCGGAGTCTAATTCTTATACAAACGTCTCGTGCGATCGTTCGGTCAAAACAGCGAAGTTCGCTTACATCCAAAACTAACACAATCCACCCTTCACATTTTCAACGGCACGCAATAACCAAGACTATAACGGGTTGCAGCAGTATTGGAAACGTTAGAGAACTCCACATAACTTCTCCACGGATCGGTGAGTTGCGCATGCATCGCATGAGCAAGAACAGCCGTAATTCTTTCGCAATGAAAATAGTAACTCGATATCAGAGCGAACGTTGGTAAAACGTCACGCTTCCAGAGGGTCGCGAGGACATCAATTGAAGGGTCTTTGCCACACGTCTTCAACGCCCTCCCTTCCAACGCCGCAAATCACAACAATGACCGCTCTCTCATACGATGGTGTGGTGCTACGAGACACGAAAGTCGGCGAAGGTCTCGCCAACGGCAAGACGCCAGTACGAGGTCGACCGGCGAACACAACAAAAATTGACGACTCCAAAAGAACGCCGCTTCAGTGCTTCGCATAAATTCTTTGCAAGCTGAGATAAATTTATTTGCGTTGCCGCTCCGACTATGAACACGTACAAAGTCAAAACGCGGGAAGTTCAGAGATAAAACGGGAAGGGGAGAGAGAGAGCTTCGCCAGTGCAGAGAGCATGGTATCAACGCGCGGCATCTTCACCAAGCCACGGTAATTGAAGATCTTTACCGTCTATACACCAACCTACAACCATCGTTCAATTAGATCTTCACCACAAGACGAACCGTCTTTGCCCTATTGTTGCTTTCAATTATTAAGCCGTTGACCCTTCAATCGGGTGGGCAATTGGAAGATCCACCATTTGGCGTAGATGATCTTCGACCGACTTTAAATGACGTGTTTATAGCCACACATCCCTAGATAGCCTAGACAGGCGAATCTACGAGAAATTCCGAAGCGGGCACACCTCGGTGTCGCCGGCAGGCGAAATGGTTACGTGCGCGATCACAGATATCACTTTCAATCAGTGGCGGATGGTGGTTATCGATATCAGGGATTCGGCTGAACGATTGGCTAATGTATAATGACAAATGGTGCGTGTTGTTCAGCGACCGATACCAACGGCGCCCTGCCGCTTTCTGGCGCTACTTGCTCTCTACGGAACGAAAATGACCCCTTTCGTCGAAGAAGGTCCCCACGGTCGTGCGACTCGAGCTGTAGGAGCTGAAGTCAATACGATATCCCCGGGGCACGCCATAATAAACGCACTAAAGCCTCCGAGGCGACATTGTTCCGCGGCGGCGTTCTCTGATCGACCAGCGAAATTGCTTATACTTGCGCGAGTGGTCTTCGATATTAATACAAGTGCATTCGATGTAGATTAAAGCATTTAGTTCGCTGCCCTGCGGCGTTGATTGCCCCAATGTCTTCACAGCGGCTGTCTAGCGGCGTTTGTCCGCGAAAAATTTCCTCCAAAAGTTACAGTTTACCTGTACGACTCAAGGCTTTACTCATTTTATTGGCTGTGACGATGGAAATGTCCCCCTCAGTTGCTCACGCAGGTGGAAGCTTTCACAACATTCATTTCCCCAGCTTTCATGCGTTCGCCCCCTTTCTTCCCCCTCGTCTCTTGTCTTCGTCTCGCTTCTTCTTGCTTTCCCTATTTGTAGTACTTTCATCGATTTTTGTGATCATGGAACCGCTAGCCGAGGTCATTCGGCTGGCAAAACAGGGCGCCGACCAATAACCTCGGATAACTACAGCTCGACGATCAGCGGCGGATGTCACTAACGTAGCTGCGTCGGCTAATCGCAACTCGCAAGCCAACGAGCAGACCAGCACAGGCATTCCGAGCGCGGCGTACGCCATAGAAACGCCATGAGAGAGACGGGAGGCCACTTCGCCAGAGCAGAGGCCGCTCTTCAGAGTCGATGCGACCCTGTTCGGCGCTAGCCATCTCCCGATCAACATCTTAGCAGAGGCGGCCAGTGAAGAAAATGCGGCCGTGCGTAGAACCGCCGTCCGCCAGTCAGGCCAGTGCTAAATGGCGCGTTCAGCGGCCGCAGCCGACACCAACACCGAAGAAGATGACGACGACGACGGCGGCGGCGGCGGCGGCAACAACATTCAGGAAGCTGGAAGACGCAGTTCACACCAGCTGACCGGCCGACACCGACTCTATCGGATGACGCTCGAACGAGCGGTTATCGTCGGTCAATCGGTAGAACGTAGGACAGACCTACGAAAAAATCGTAACTGGTACTGGATAACGCGTGTTTTTTTTCTGTCATATTTGCATGAACCAGGTGGTCGAGCAGTTCATGTTATCGGTTCGTGTGGTTACGTCAAATACACTATGACCAAGTGAGCTAGGCCGGAAGTGATGCGTCGATTATAATACGCGAGATTCTTCTCTCACACAAACACACACACACACACACGCGCGCGCGCGCGCGCCCATAATTGTAGTGTCTAAATCACTATGAACGCTAGACACTCAGAAACTCATATTTCGTCTCGTTCATTATCGAAGATCGAGTGGGGCGAGAACCCATTCTGTCCTTTAAAACACCACCGCTACAAGGACATGCCGTACGCTACTCGTGTCGTCGCTGCCGTTCCTACTAACTCACGATCGTCACCAACAACTAATCAAACATCCTTCAGAACTGGCTGCGTTGCTCGACGCAATGTGACCAGCATCTATTCCAAAGGTTACCGTAACAACAAGAATAGATCGCACTTCTTAACACTCTACGCACGTCTTAGCAGCTCGTCCAGTCGTTGACTAGGCAGACTTTTCCCACAATGTCTTTAGACGTCACTCGACTCTCTCCGTTACAGCTTTCTCGGCGGCGTACGATGACAATGCAGAGCCATCACGGTATTCTACACTCGGTGAGCTCCACGGCCAAGTTATAGGGGGGGCATGCAAAGAGGAGAGGCTATAGCCAGTAATCGGCCTACTGAAGAAATACCACTGTCAGCCTTCGTGCGACGGACTCAAGGGCGGGCAATTGTTGCGGCCCAGGCAATAGCCGCAATTTTTCTTTCTCTTTCTCTAGTCGAGCACCACGACGCAGTCCAGCTACAGGGAGAAAATAGGCCCGCAACATCCCGACAAAAGCCGGCTGATGCGATGTCGAGGCGATGCTGAAAGGGTGGGACTCGACGTCAGAGGGCAACGGCGACATCGAGTGCTGCCGGGAGCGCGGTAACTGGCCGGTGCCGCAAGGCCATCAGTTTGCCCCATAGCCCTAGAGAGCGCAGACCAGCCAACTCGCTGGCCCGGAAAGACAGCCAGATTCGCTACGGCGACGAAATTATCGGGAGATCGGTATCTGAGGGCATCGTTTTATTTGTTTTGGAGGGAGGGCGAATGCAGAAGGGGGCATGTCTTCATCGCTAGGCGGAGAGTTTCGCAAATAACCGCACACCGTCAATCGAAACTTCCCTCAACGGCATTCGAATACTTCGAATCGGCCCAACGGAGGCCGGGTGTATCCATGGCGAACACATGTTGCTAAAGTACAAGCTATGAACATCCGCAGAAAAAACTCCCTCACTTACTCCACAGGTACCCCAATTTTCTACACAAACACACACACACACTCAACACACATAAATACACACAAATACGCCACCACCTATGCTGCTATGGCTAGCGAGCCGGCCTAATAGAGTATCACCAGGATCGAACCGCCGCCAGCCTAATTGTAAACGCAAGAGAATAGCTCTACCTACAAGACGGCGTTAATTCACACCGATCAGGGGCACCAAATGATCGCCACAATGGAGGCAATGGTTCGACTAAAAGGTTGACGGCATCGCTTGTGCCTAAAACGACCGTAGCAGCAGCAGCACCAACACCACCACCACATCCCACCAGGTTGCTAAATGTACACAATTTTTCGTCTAGAGTATGGATAGAGGTTTGCGATGTGTTGGAGCTTCGCCTGCTCGCTGCTGGCTGGCGTACAGCCTACACGGATGTTTAGGCGAGATAGGCCAACGCTGTAGGGTCAACCCATGCGGGAATCTGTGAGGCGGTCGCGGACAAGAAAATTTTAAACGCCACACACGAAATAAACGTACCTCAGAGTTCGCGGCCGAGAAAAAGTGCTGGAAATGAAGGGATTCCACGTAACCCAACTCGTCGCTGTTATAGATGACAGTTGCTTAAAGCTCGGAACCGTCGGACTGGTGCGACAGTTCGGCCGCCAAGATGATTTCTTTGATAAGAAGCGGCCCAGTTCGGGCGAAGTCTACGCTAATTCGTGCGAAAATTTTTAGAAATGGGTTTTCAGCGATTCAGGAAAAAACTTTTCGATGAGATCAGATTGATGCGTTTGGTTATTGCCATTAATACGGCTGCAAAATAGCTTTGGCCGTGCTACAAAAGTAGGCGCTGAACTTCGCGTCTACCGGCGGTGTATCAAACTTTACGGTGTACGACATGCATGAGAAAACTCACATAGTGCAGAACATTCCGTTTGAAATATCCGGCTCAGTATCTTCGCCTATTTTTCTTATAAGTTTATTGTCATGTAACGCCAGCCTCTCGATATCTGACTGCAGAAACGCGTTAAGCAAGATAAACCATTCACACTAAATTTTGGCGGGCTTGTTTTACCGGTTAAATGCCCCAATCGTTCCGTTGAATAACAGTTGCAAACCTTCGACTCGGCCTTTATGGGCGCAAAGCTATGAAATACACTTTTCGTCGGCAACAGACATTCGGCCGGATAGGGACACATACGCCAACAACCGATGGATAACCTGTGGTCAACGCACAACTAGTTTCCCTTGCGTTCTAGATTGACTCCTTTTGCGCTTATTCACTGGCTGCTGCGTTTGATTCAGTCTGCCCATGGATCCCGGCATTCAAACACTGCAATCCTTTAGCAGTTCTTAACTTCATATTGCACTAGTAGCGATAGCTGTAGGCCGGAACGATTTACTTACTTGATACACGGCGCGACACTGGCGTCTTTGCTTTTGAATGTTTCAGTTTTCCTCTATTCTGAACAAAAAAGGACATTCCAGGACAAGGAGTTTCAGCAAGAACCTCTCTCTGAATTTTCCGGAGTGCACTGATAGAACGAAAAGAAGCTGGTGTCAAAAATGTCTGCATCGTTCCTGGAAAAATTTAAATACCGAGGTGCATCGACGGAAAAATCGGATGGTAGGACTCGCTTATTGGGTGATACGTGCGTTAACACAAAGGCTCTCTAGAGAAAGCTACAGACAGGAGAGACAGAGAGAGCGAAACAGAGAGAGCGTCGTATCCGTCTACATACACACATCTGAGGGTGTATTTTGGTAGCCCTACACTAGTTCATAGCATAACTGTGTCATTGGAATTGAGCTTTTGAAATAATCATGATGTTAATTTCTGCATGGGTTGCCCCCGACGAGGCAAGTTTTTGTACGGTACTGTTTTCATTGTCTAACTGGTCCCCGGAAGAGTATCTACGATTCGGCTCGTACTTCGCTGGCGATGTAGTTTGATACGTTTTTCGTCTGACATTCGTTCTGTTAGATTTCTACTTGTCCTTTGTACAAAATAAGAAGAGTAAGAATGCAAATGTTGAAAGGTGAAGAACTTCAATATTTTCAGAGTGAATGCCCCCCAACGAACTCAACGGAAAAGTGTGTATTCCATCTGTTTCCAGTTAGATCTATTATATCTCAAGTGAGGGCAAGAACAATCGAATTCGTAAGTAAAAAGCATACAGAAAAGGGTCACCCATGTGTCTTCGCTGAATAATGGTGTGACAAAATCTTGGCTGTGGTGGCATGGACGCAGTTGCCTTCCAGCTGATACGGCCACAGACAACCCTTGGTGGTAATATCGTAGTTTTAGGGTTCTCATTTCACGCTTCTCTATAGGAGCTCCACTCGGCCGAATTAATCCTCGAATAAAAATACCTTTGACCTGGCCGCCTGACTGATAGTGTTTTTATTGTCTTGCATTAAATCTCGGTTTATAGCAAAGAGATGTCGGTTGACACCCGTGAACGCGTGTTTTTATTTACGTTTTCAGTATTGAAAAATATTTCCTAATATTTTACAATATGATTTTCATGAAATAAGGCATTGCGAAGTCCATGAGTACAAGTGGAAAACAATTATTTCAACACAGTTCTAATTTCAAAGAATATTAGTAATGTAGCTTACTTATCTGATTTACCTTGACCGTTTCCAGTTCAAAACCACTGCTGCCTTATTTAAGGTGGTTATGCCAGCGAAGCCATAATTATGCCGTCTTACATCTCTCCTCTCTAGCGGAACCCTATGAGCACCGAAATTAAAAGAAAGCTAAGCATGGGAACAGTTCTTTATCTTTCTCTAAAACAACGCATGCAAGCTAAATTCGCATTAGAACACTATTATTACCATAATTGTAATGATGTTCCGATTTAATTTTGGAAGTCAAAACGGTCTCGACAGTTTAAAGGCGTGTTTTAGTATGACGGAAAAAATGTCGCCAATGGCTAGGATGCTTTTCGACGATTCCCGAAAGAAGACAGCTTCGATTTGATTGCGGGCTAGCTAAATAGCGGGTAAATGTTCATAGGATTTGTCATTCAAAAACTCTATTGCTTTTCTGGGTCTCGTTTTCGCTCAGTTTTTACGTGTACACGAATCGATTTGTTACATCTTCCAGGTAAAACGCAAAATGGTCACGCGTCAAATGCGGAGAACGGCGGTAAACGAAGGGTAAGCATTATGACATCGTTTTTAGCTAGCTAAAATTATTCGGAAGTTCGTTACACGTACTACCGCTCATTGCAGTGATCGTTGCATAATGCGATTGTCTAGGCTGGTATTATTTACAGGAGGGGCATGTTTGATAAGAGACCAACATCTACTGTCAAATGCTAAAGCTGCTAAAACCTTAACAACGAGCGCATGAAACTATCATCCCTCAATTAAGGACTGTTGAGTCAGATGTTTGTATGATCCCGATTTCCCCACGCCATTCTAGTTTCCTACTTGACATTGCAATCTTATCAAGCTAATATTGTGTATCGGTTAGCCCCTGAATTCTACCTAAAATTGAAATGCATTGTCTTCTTCCAGAACGATCCAAGCACTACGGAGTGCGAGCGCCTCTTGGAAGAGCTTCAGCTTCGGTAGGCATCTGATTCCACTGATATTCGATGGCGGAATTCGACTGTGAATATACCAGGCCGAGATGTTCGGACGGTAGATGAATATCTCATATGACGATGTTCGGTTAGATAATACCTTATACAATTGCAATCTTTTATGGGGTCGTGTTACAGGTATTCAAACGTCGACAAGATGCTGATCCAGGATATGTTGGTTTTACACAATTGGGATCGGGAAGCGGCTCAGAAACAGCTCGATATTGAGCATCCCGTTCCGAAGCTGGCCATTGCGGATTCTGGGCTTGACAGGAACCACTCAGATGACGAGGAAAAACCCGCAGATGGCGAGGAATCTATGCTGAAGGTTAGGACCCCAGATTCGCCGGCTGTTGGTCGATAGTTACCTATGTTGCTCTGCTATTAGATAGATTAAAAAAAGTTTTCCCTTGGCTGGACACATGCCTGGCTCGAAGCAGGATTTTTGTTCCTCATCACTTCTATATAGTTTTCCGTATGATTCGATTACGACTCAGTGACGATTTCATCCACAAAAGCCTTGCTCGCGACAAAGCATAAGCGCTCCCTTTATCATTTGTAGCGATTACACTCGAGCAGCTACGGTGACTCAGAACGTTAATGCATCCTCTGTGATTTTGCTGTTTACCAGGACTGAGTTAATCACCGTTCCAGCTCTTTTCTACCTTACAAACGCTATGTGATATTCGGACATTGTCTCTCAATTTGCGTATGTCTTGCAGAAGGCCCAGCCAGGCGGCGTCGTTCTACAAAAGGGCAGGAACACGCACAAGTACGCGGCCATCAATGCAGCTCAACGCAACGAGCCAGCGATGAGCGAGGGGGACGCAAATGACGATGGCGATGAGATCGTGCGTCGGCGGAAAAAGGGGAAGAAATCCAACTTCCGAAAGCGGGCGAGGTTCGAATTCAGCGACGATGACAACGACGAGGACGAATCCGCCGCGAAAAAAGAGAAGGTTTACAATAATTCAGGTAGGTGGCGGTCCAACATGGTGCATGATGGTTGGCATTAAAAGCTGTAGAAAACCAGACGTTGCAATATCGCAACCAACTCGAGCCATTTCTACAACACAGAACGTGGATCTGTCCCCTATAATTCGCTGTGGGTACGACAGCAAGCGATTGTGGCTGTCGGACAAACGAAGCAACTTGCGACTTGCTTCGTCCGACTTAAAGATAAAACAAGTTCATAAGCAAAGGGCAAAATGAAAAGGCTGATATTGTACTTGCAGATTCGGATTCCGAGGAAGAATACATCAGGCCGGTGTCGGCAGAAGTGACGAGCATCCGAAAGCAGGTTGGTCCTTCTTTCGTCAGGGTGGATCAGATTACAAAGCCATAAACGCAAGACAGATATGATATATTTCGTATTGTCATTGCTATTGTACAACATATTTGGAGTCGATACATTGTCACGTTGTCTCTGACATATTTGCCTCCATTCCCTCGCGTTTAGCTTTCCATATAAACTACACCAACGTCGTCAAATGAATGAACGGCATTTGAGAGCCTTGAAATTATGAAACTCAGTTTTCCAACTAAACAACTGTACAATTATTTGTTATTATTTAGGTATGTGCAGTGAGTTTTTGTTGTATAGTAATAAAAGTAATAATAATAATAATAGTAAGATATGTAATCGCATACTACGTGCAACGCATTTGCAGGTGGTTGACTTTTTAAATGAAGCAACGCGACTGGAAATGGAAGCAGTACCAACATGTTCAAGTAAACGAGTTGAAAAGATTCTGTCGCTTCGACCCATCGCAAGTAGGTTTCACTGCTTCATCATTCAATGGAACAATTCTGTGATGCAATTATCACTTCCAAGCGATCAATTGCGTGAGCCGCTATATGAATAGAACCTTGTTGAGTGACTACCGTTAGGGCACGCAAGAATGAGCGATGATATTCTGGTCCGCCGTTCGGAGCCGGTCCATTGCGAATCAGGTAACAGCCGGTTTAGGCACGATGGCTTATGCATTGTTGACAATGGAGATACGTTTGTTGTCGATTTCTTGTTTATAGGCTACGCCGAAGCCGTATCGGGGATGTCGTCCACACCCGGATTGAGTCCAGAAATACTCAACGAAATTCAGTCGTTCCTGGCTTCGCGCAACATCGTCACTAAGCTGATGAACAGCTGCGAGGGACTTGTTCGTGAGATGAAGTCACAGGTATGTTTAGCCTTCGGCAACGTTAGTATCGATCTACTTGACCGTATTTGTTTACCTATTATATCAAAGCCTATGGTATATTTACGAAAAGTCTCCGACTTGCTGATAGTGTCAGCTGTGTAAAATGACCATATGACACGCCTGGAGCCCTGCAGCGACACGTTTGACGTCAACTCATAGTTAATAAAATCCTGATTGACATCCGGTATGCGATATAGGTGGAAAGAATTCAACAACTCAAAGATATGAAGGTTAAAGAACAGCCGAAGATTATCAGCGAGCATTTGAAGCTGGCTCCACATCAGCTCATTGGTGAGTACGTAAAGGAAGAACGATATTTTCGCAGTTCTCTCGTTAACACAGGTCGGAAGAGCTTCACATAGATTGATTATTTTTACTAGAGAAGACTAAATAGGCAGGCTAACAGGCTATATTTGTTCCGACTATTGTACGCAAACATGGATACGTGAGAATTAAATCCTTGTTTAATAATGTAATATAATTGGACTTCATTCGCAGGTATTAACTGGATGGCCCTGTTGTACGAAAAGGGTCTTAATGGAATCCTTGCCGATGAGATGGGTTTAGGAAAGACAATTCAGGTCTGTACTACTTATCAATCGCTTTTTAATATGACAAAACCATCGTATATATATATATATATATATATAT
>MNPL01028881.1:31972-43354 GCA_002081605.1 Tropilaelaps mercedesae
GGTTACATTCCTGGCGTGGCTGTTAGAACGTGGCGAAAAGGGACCGCATCTGGTCGTTGTACCAAGCTCGACCTTAGATAATTGGCATCGTGAATTCACCACCTGGTGTCCTCGGCTTAAGGTACCGCCAACGAGACCTTTATCGAGCCTGATTGACTCTTTTCCATTGACTCTCCCTTCTTCCCCTCCCTTGTACTGAGTTATGTATTTCATACTAATATGGTCGTTAGCTCTGGTGTGAGAAAAACGTTACTGGAGATGTCACCAGCATTTGTGTGCTATCAGTCACATTGTCTTTTTGTGACAACAACCCGACAAAGGGTACTGGTTTTATCGAGTCCTTTGTCGATTCGTACGAACAGTCGTTCGCTCGACGTTCTTCATCCTTATATTGGCGTTCATTTTGTGACTGTGGCGCATTCTACCAGGTGGTGATCTATTCGGGTCCCCAAGAAGACCGCAAGTCATTGCGTTTGGATGTGGTCAACGGACGTTTGTCGATGAATGTCATTCTGGCCACGTACAACACGCTCGCCTCGACACCGGAGGATCGAGGATTTTTCAAGAAGATGGAGTTTGTCTACGCTGTCTTCGACGAAGCGCACATGCTCAAAAATATGAATTCTCAGAGGTATGAGTGCAGGCGACGGAGGAGTTTTTAGCAGGGACTGGTCACATCCTTGGTCAGAGGCATTCTCGCCTTTTGATAGAGGCGGGCAAAGAATTCTGGACATCACGAGGTCCATGTCGTACTTTCGGTACTTACATTGCTCACAAATTCATAGGACATCCAGTCAATGTCCATTATGCGCTTCAAAATACGATTCTATGATAAAAAAAATTGGGTTTATTTATTCTGTTTTTTGCAGATTCCAAAATCTTATACAAATTCGATCGGCCTTCAAGCTTATGCTGACCGGCACTCCCCTACAAAATAACCTCATCGAGCTCATGAGCCTGCTGACATTCACTATGCCACATCTATTCAGTAGTAAAGCTCATCACATGAAGTCTCTCTTCAAAGGGGCTAAAGGTGAGATCCGAGATTCAGCTCCTCAGACCAGCAAATCGGTTGTCGTTTTTGCCTTGCGGCTGATGCACGCTGTTGATTCAACATTCGATCCACAACATGGAATTGCGACGTATTTATTTACATAAGAACTTTGCTAGAGAGAAAAACGGGTTCGTGTACTAGACCTTACCTGCGGATCGGACCGAAAATCATATCTGAATCGCCTGGTCGGAAGTTGAGTGTGTCCTTCATTAAGATGTAATAGGGTGAAATTCATTTGCTTCCTCGCATTAACTAAATGTTTTCATTTGCCAGCTGTCGGCGGAGAGGAAACTGCCCGAACTCGCTACGAGCGAGAGCGAATCAAACAGGCTAAGGCCATCATGCAGCCTTTCGTTTTACGCAGGTAACTAACGGTCAAGGAGTACTCTTATTCCATTGAAAGGCGAGTAATGCCTGTATTCGTACGTACAAGTGATATCCAACATTTCGAGGTGGAAACTTCACGCTATTAATAACTAAGCGCATTCAAAAACACATAGCCCTCGCCGTATGTTGGTCCCTGTGTCTGGGATACGAGTGTTCTGAAAACGCAAAATGGTAAAAGAACCCTTGCTTACTGTCCAGTGTACATCTCACGTTTCAGATTAAAGGCGGATGTTCTGGTAAATCTACCAACGAAGCATGACTACCTCGAGAAAGTGGAAATGACTGAAACACAGAAGCAACTTTACAAGAAAACGGTGAATGTATTATAATTACCGCCACTGATTGCCCTGCAGGTTTTGGCTTGTTTGGCTGAGCTCGTCTGAAAGATTCGTCGATACAATCAGAGACGATGCCCAGAATCGCTTTTTTGTCACTACGGAGATTCTTATTTTCTAAATAGATCTAGACGTTAATTACATCCGTCAATAAGCGAAACAAATAATACTATAGCTAGATTTTTTTGTTCCGTCATTGTTCGACTGTTCTGCTGAAAAAACGCGCTAATGGTCAGAGAATGCGACAACCTTTAAGCCAACTATGGGAGACCTGAAAGTTTGTCCTGCTTTGTTTTAGGCGTTCGGTTTGAAGACTTGTTCGCTAATCCTCTATTGACACATTCCACTTTCTTCTGTCATGGCCAAATTAGGTCGCTGCATTCAAACGTTCGAAGGCTGAACGGCGCCTCGAAGAGGACGTCAACAGTGAAGGTTCCGTCCTGATGCAGCTGCGCAAAGCAGCCAACCACCCGCTGCTTCTGCGTACACACTACGATGATGGACGTCTGCGAAAGATTGCCGAAATCATCTGCAAACAGCCTAGCCATCACGCATCTACAGTCCCACTGGTATAGTGTGTCTCTATTATTATTATTAAGCATATCGAAAAATGACACATTACTTTAATGTGTGAACATGTCCTTTAACTCCTAGGTCCGCCAACACATTCCATAATTTCGTCAAACGCAATATTTATGCTACATTACCTTTGCACACTGCTAGCTAGACCAAATCTAACTGCTACGTGCGTTGCGGCGTTTTTCTGTGACGGCTTCTATACAATGGCTCAACTTTCCAATGATTTCACACATCACAGTGACACATAACAGTACACGAATTAGTTTTTTATCGCTCAAGATGTTCCTCTGTGGCGCTAGGTAGGAAAATCGACAGGACTCTGCCAGAGTTTATGTTGATTGCACTTCGCCTTACGAGTGCGTTTAGGCCTCAGCATTGTAAAGGAGCATTTTCCTTCTCAAAATAGACGTTCTTAGCTTTTCTAGCCCGACAGCCTACTGATCGCTCTTATTTCGCAACCTTTCTCGGGCTCTGCGTGCGCTGCAGGTCATGGAGGACATGCAGATGATGAGCGATTTCGAGCTGCATCAGCTGTGTATACAGTTCGGCAAATGTCTGAAGAAGCACCTATTGCCAGACGAAGCAATCGCGAATTCCGGCAAGTTTCTCTACCTTCGCAAGCTGATCCCGTCGGAGCTTGCGCGGAAGAACCGAGTACTCATCTTCTCTCAGTTTACGATGATGCTTGACATCATAGAGAGGTTCCTCTATATTGAGTGAGTGATTAGTGTGAAACGTGCACGACATAGCCATATATGTGGGCCGGCTCAAGGGGTAGGTAGAAACTGCATGGATTCCTTGGTTGTCTGGATTTTCTACCCCGATGCGCAAAGAAGACCGTGGTAAGTACCCGGGTAACACCAATGTCTACCTGGAAATATTAGTGGGGTAAACTGATAGCGATTCCGCATTCCGCAAATGAGGAGAAACGCTTACAACCGCGTTCGTCTGGCAAGACCGTGGCAGTGTTAAGCTTGAAACAAGGATTCCATTTAGATAAGTAGATGAAACGGGCTTTCTCTTAACGAACTGTACTCTGTTTTACCACTTCATGTGTAGAACTTCAACACCTGTTGGCGATATACCATTTCTCAAGGTATAAGCTCCATCACAATTATCTGTTAATCTCTAATGGGCATTCCTTAACGTCCCTGCTAGGTTGTTGAAGCTAGCAGGAATAACGGTATGATGACGTCGGAAATAGCGACAAAGAGCATATCATCACGTCGTGTATAGCCGAATCTAGATGTGAGACCATACGCTTGTTTCTTCTTCGTGTGTTCTTATCGTGTGTTTGATTTAGTACTCTTCCTGTATGCTTCGAACAGATACCACCGTGAACCCGGTATAAGCAGCATTTGCTTCGATTAGGTAAATTCTAACGTTTCACTTCTGCGATACGGCTCCTTCATCGATTTCTTCATAGGGGGTACAACTACTTGCGCATTGATGGTTCGACACCGGTTAGCGATAGACAAGACCTTATCGACGCGTTCATCAACGACGAATCTATACCTGTGTTTCTGCTTTCAACTAAAGCCTGCGGTTTGGGCATCAACCTAACGGCAGCGAATGTCGTCGTCCTCCATGATATCGACTTCAATCCGTATAATGATAAACAGGTGGGTCCTGCGGGGTTTAGTCCGCTTCTATTGCTGCTGCGGCGATTCTGATTGGACATGTGCGAATTTCGAGATCCTGCTCTAGTAGATTTCTCTCCAAAAGTAACTATAAAACTACTCTAGATACTCATCCATACTGTGTATGGACGACCCTCGTCGTTCATACAGGTACCCTAATAGCTTCAAAGGATGCTGATCATTGTTAGTGTTAATTTTGTTTTACGAAGTCATGTAAAAAACCTAACTGGTGGCTGGTGATCCAAATATCCTAAAAATATGTTTTTAGGTATTTATGCAGGATAGCCATTGTTGGGTAGTAAAGTTGTTCACACTTGCTGGACGGTCTCCATTGCCCTCGAGGCTCTCACACTCAATGGAGAAGGCCACCTTTAAATTCTCCGACTGCAACTGTAGAACTCGCCGTAAGCGTGCGCCTACTATTCGTCTACTATTCACGTGTCGTTTGATTCAGCCCGATGAGTTATCAGTACCCTGAATGTGTTTTTTCTCTCCTTCTGTTGTCAAACAGGCGGAGGATCGCTGTCATCGGATTGGGCAGACGCGCGAGGTACACATCTACCGATTGGTGTCAAAGGACACAATCGAGGAGGGTATGCACGCCGTGGCTCAGGAAAAGCTTCTACTCGAACAAAGGATCACTGCAAACGATAACGATGCCACTAAGGAAGATCAAGCAGTTCTCGGAACTTTGCTGAAACGGGCGTTAGCAAGTGATGACGGTGATGACGGTTAGGAAGTCTTGAAGCAAAGAAAAAATGGTGCCTGTCAAATGCAATTGGTTGTTGAAAAGCCTTAAACAGCGACCGAACAAGGTTGTTTAAACGCCAGCAAACGACGGCCACGACAAATGTACTGATATATATACAATAATCTGCGATTAAGGCTGATATATAGATACCTGCGGTAATGTGCTCTTGTCTTGGTGGATGTTGAATACGCAAGATTATACAGTGTATTCATCGTGTTATATGTTCTCTTTGTAGATTTGGTTTAGGTGTTATATGCTTTATGATGCGGGTATTTAAGTAGCAGGTAATAGAAGGTATTTTGAAATTAGCAGTTTTTTATGTCATTAATATTATCACAACCCTAACAATATCGTTCTATGTGTTCAGCATATGTTGTCTATATTGAGATGTATATCCCGTTCGCTGAGAAGTGCTCGACGCTGTCTGAGCACACAACAAACAAACACACACGCACGAAAAAATTTTAATTGTTTCACCAATTGCTGTCTCAGTGACCAAACTTGAAAAGGTGTTCACTTTTAAAATCGAAGAAAATTTCCTACTCCGGACTGATCGAGAACTGTTCGCGAACGAACAACCGGTATTGGAATTAGTTCAGACAATTCGTAACTCAAGCCAGCGCACAAATACTCATTCCTAGGTAGATTCGTATTTCGCAGCACTCCACGATTGGATGTCACGTGGATGTTTTTTATATACACAAGATGACTCTCTAGTACTAACGAAAGTTGTAGCCTTGTAGAATATCAAAGAATAATTACGTATCGATGCCGAGTAGCCAACTGGATGAGCGAAGAAACGTGGCACTCATCAGAACACTCGAACTCTGTAAGCCACCCACAGGGATCAGACGATGCGTCGACACGCAGATCATGTCCGTCCCTGATCATTGTTTTGTGGTAACTGTCACATGTCACACGTCTCAGTGTATTTCCAATAAAATGCTAATAAACTATATTTACTCTAGGCAGAGGTATATTGCGTTGTTGTTGTGTTAATAACGGAATGCCTCTAGAACTCTGTGACATTAACTCACCCAGCTGATTCTATTCACACATAGTTGGATATAGTTACATAACATTCTGTCGTGCTGTTTCTTGTCTCGACTAATCATCATGAAGAATTTTGAACCTGTCAATCGCGGCCGTGCGTCATCTTATAAATACCGCATGGAAAGACGCGGGACCGTCTCGCACAGATTGTCAGTTACTGCGTATCGAACCCTCCTCGGAACTTCTCGTCGTTGACTATCTAACCGTTGGCTATTTTGTCTGAAATCTACCTACGGACGCTTTGATCAGACGAAGAAATTCGGTCACATTCAACTCAACAAAAGTGATAAGCGTTAGCTTTATACCGTTTGATACCGACCAACGCCTGCTTGTAGTTCATCTAGTGCTGAGAGAAGTAGCCTACGAAGCACAGCACACACTGGATTCACAGCAACAATTATATCCGTTCTTGACGGTTACGAGTCTAAAGAGGCAAAATATTAACGGCGAAAGATGAGGGTGAGTGAAGTCAACTGAAGTTTATTGACTCAATCGGGAGTCAATAACGGCAATCGTGATGGTGGAAGATGAAAACAATAGTAGTCCAAATCGTAATACGCGTGACCTCTAATGCCGCGTTTCGTTTTTTTCACGTTGCATGTTATTTTCGTAGGGAAGTCGCAACATGTGACCGTCCTACAGTCAGATTCTGCACTCACGGGGGCAAATCTTTCCGGCGAGTTATCGGTTTTCAGCTGCTTGAGGCTGTACTCGACGCTCACCGACCTCAATCAAGCGCTTCGACTAACGTCGCTTCGTTGCTTGGACGATGGTAATGCGTTGTTTCCTTCATCGTTGCTTAATGACATCTAGCAAAGGACATGGTGACGTGGCCTCAGAAGCGGCCTCGATCGCGTGGTGAGAACCTTCGTGAAGTTCCTCCTCATTGTCCTTGCCCTCTGACAAGCCGTTTCGGCAGTGCGAACCTCCACAGTCGGTAGTTCTCGTTACAAAGCGTCGATAAAAACCGCGGACACATCGTCATCGACGGTTGCTGTTACTATTTTTCCCCCGAAGTTGGAGGGGGGCCGGGCGTCGCTGTCGTTGCTGTGCTCGTCTGAAGGATCTGTAATGTCGTGCTTTCGCCTTGTCCTTCGGTTTATTGTCATCAGATGACTTACCACCGTTTTCCAGGTCATTTTTGCTCAATTTAGACGTCTTGTCACTGTGTTTGCGTTTGGCGTTATTCTTAGGCCTGTTGCTCGTGTTAGTCTTATCCATTTTTGATTTGGACAATTGCTTGTTTTCGGACTTGGCATTATCTTTAGGCCCGTTACTCTTTTTTGATTGGTTTTTTTCAATCTGAACATGGACCAGTCGAAAATCGTTTCAACCGTTTCGGGCTTATCGCTTGCCACCTACCTTGCATTTGTTTTTCGCTCAGTTTGGACGACTTGTTGTCGACTCTTTCTTTTTAGAGATGGACGACATGTCACGTTTTTATTTATCGCCCTTTTTAAACTTGTCGTTTGTTAGTTTGGATATTCCCGTGCTATATTTAAACTTATCACTTTTTTTAGGTTTATTATCTTCTTTGGACCTGCCTTTTTGCGCGGTGGAAAGCGTGTTATCCTCCTTTATCGGTTTGTGGCCCCGTGTGGACTTATCAGATTCAGGCGACCCGCTGATTCTTTTAGATCCGTCGGGTACTCGGAGACTGGTCACTACGGGCGACGCGAATTTATTTGGTGCCCTGGTAATTTGTGCTTTCGAGCAGGCTATCCGGGGATCCCGCGGTAATCGCGTGGCAAGTTTCGGCTCTTCAGATTTGTTCGGCGCCAATTTCGACTGTCGCGCTTTGAAATGCCATAACTTAGGCTCTCGCCATTCATTCGATTTCAGCCTAGGCTCCCACGATTTGTACCCCCTGAATCTAGGCTCACGTGGCCTGGAAAGCCTAGACTTAACAAGAACGGGTCTCGGAGTCAGAGGCTTCGGCGCTATGAGTCGTCCTTTAGACTGCTTGTTCTTTAATTTCCCATCCTTGTTTTCTATTGGCGTATCGCTGGATTTCTCGTTCAAACCCCATTTTGCGAATTTACCTAAAGGCGTTTTTGATTTCGAACGGCCGATTTGCGAACCCCATTTTGCCTTGTCTATCTGACACGCTCTCGATTTTGCATGGTGGTCTCTTTGGAGTCGCCTCGAGGTGGCCTTGCGACTCGGGGACTTACTCGATCTGGTGGCCTTCAACCGAGATGCGTTCTGCGTTTGTGACTGTCGAAAGCCCTGACGAGTTGTTGGCAGCCGTTTCCGGACCGGACCGGACGACTTTGTCAGAACGGACGTTTTGGCGCTGGATTTTGGCGCGGCGAGCCTCGCAACGTGCAGGAATTTCGGGCCAGTCAATCGCAGTAGATACTTCGACGCAGTCGGTTTTTGCAAATCGTCACGGCCTGTTCGACATTTCGAAACTTTTGCCGATTTGGAGCGGTCCACGGTCGCCTTGCACGGCTTTTGATTCTCGAGTCCCGAGCGGTGCGCTCTGGCCTCGATGAACGACTCCGACTTCATTTGGAGCATCTTCTTCAACGCCGACTGGACTTTGAAAATGTTTGGAAACGCCTCGGCTATCTTCTGCGTTATCGGACTGTCGATTCCAGCTCCCCTGGCACAGCTTGGAATAAGTTCCGGACTCTCCGATCGTTGGTCATCGTCGGAGTTCTTACCCACCCCGTCCAGCTTGTCCTTATGGTCTTTTTTATCTTGCCACTTTTTCTCGTCGGACATGTCGTCTGTCGACCGACGTTCACGCCGACCTCGTCTGGCCGTAGATATGGCCGCTGAGAGATGGTGTCGAACAAATATTTAGGCGTGTTATTACTGCAAGAGTGAGAAGGTGTACGGTCTGATTCGCCGAGGCGCAGTCCAAATCGGACGCTAACGCCGGCCTGTTCGTTTTCAGGACTTTCGACCGGTCGACCCGAGCTGGCCGTCACGTGTTGCCGTACGGCAACGTGCTGCTTACTCGATGAGACGGATTTTGGGAAATTCGGGTGGCACACAGTTGTCCCACATCATTATTGCACAGCTGAAGCTATCGATTCGCATGGGCTTTGTAAATCGAGAACCGGCCAGGTCAAATCGGAGAGATGCTAGGTCGCAAGGAGAATCAGGCTGTATGCGCGCATGGGCGAAGAAGTCGGAAAGAAATCCGACCAGAGGAGCATCCAGTGATTTTTCCCACTAGAACTATTCTGTATGTGTGTGTGTACTGCTGCTGCTGCTGCTGCTGCTCTTGCCGTTGACAGAACGACGGTTCCGTTTGCTATCGCAACACAACTAGTAGGCATAGAACATAGACAACGACGTTCGTATAGTACATTGTATACAATTTCAAAGCTGTCGGCATTTCAAAACGTGAACAGATGAGGCTGACCTCTAACCTAACAGTGACCCCCTTGTGACTCGAGGGTGAACCAGTGCAACGCTCTTAGTGCGATGATTCGTTACTAGGATTTCATCCCGCTTCCAATTTATTTTCTTTCTTGTAGGCGAAATAATCTCGTAAAATCATGACGTTGCGAGATGCGCCGCGTCATAGCCAACCAGCGTTAAATGTGTCCGTTGCTTCAAAAAAGGCTCTACAGGACTGCATCGGTAATATACACGTGCGTCGATATTACTTGACCTGAAGTCGGGCCTAGCCCCCATGAGCCCTAATACTCCTTCCCCTCAGTGAATGAACTTTTTTGACAAAAATGCCGATTCAGTTCCAGCGTCACCCTCTGAAACCATTCTTGGCCCATTAGACAATTAGAACTAACAGGATCTCGTGTGAAATTCTACAAAGATAATCGTATTGTAGTAACTGCGATATTTCAATTTGGGGTGGCGTTGATAGGTTTTAGTGTTACGTTGCTGTGCCTACGTCTACGAAGCCAAATTATTAGTGATATTTACTAACCTAAATATCACTAATTATAGATAGTAATTATAGATAGATAATTATAGATAGAATTACAATACTTAAGAATTATGGTAATCGATTGCTTTGTGTCGGCCGTCCACTTTGCGTAGCCTATCCTCACGGATATTACCCGGACATGCCAAATATTGGACGAGCAGCGTCACCAGGCCCGAGATGTCTGCGTGCGTCAGGTATGACAGCGCCGCCACTCACTATCTCCGCCTAACTGGCGGAGATAGTGAGTGGCGGCGCGTCATGAGGCGATACCCGCCGACACAGTAGTACAATAACACCACGCCTAACTTCGCGAATCTGTGCGTTGTATCTAAAACGTACAAACAACTTTCGAAGCCAGTAACTGCCTGTTCACTTACTGTCACGTACATCGGACACGTCTCGCACTATCGACACATCACGGCTCATGCAACCGCCTCGACGCGGTTGACCAGCTCGGTCGGGTGTTGGCGTGCAGCCATATCGTCACAAGGCAGTTAACATTGGCTCATTTGTGCTGCGCATGTGAGCGCAGTAGATGAACATCGAGTAGATGATGGAACTGGCAGCGTGTCTTGTGCAGTTGTTTTCGTAGCGTTTCGTCCCTGTGTGCCATCAGACTGCGCGAGTTTCAGACGTCGCTATACGAAAAACCTGTCGAGACGCCTCGGACTCGTGCTCGTAATCTGTTCTGGCCTAGGATCTACATCCTGAAGCTCCTATCGAACGCGCAACGCAGCCGAAGACGAAACTCGTGCGTTGTGTTGGTCTTGTTGCGTTGACGCGCCGAAACACTTCGGTATCACTGGCAAGTAAGCCAACTTCTTTCACGTTTCGAGTATGTCGGGTGCGACGCCCGCTCTGGGCTGTCCTGATGAGGCGTCAGCTCCGACGGCATCGACAGAGCCCGATGGCCTGAAACCATCACCATCCACCGGCGAAGACGGGGGTAGCATGAAGGACACGAAACAGGCTAGACCTTTGGGAACGGACAGGGTTGGAAAGATGTTAGGACCTGGATCAGGACACCCGCCACGGCCCCCGACAAGATCTTTGCCGACCGCCCCCGGACATCCGGGCTCCTCCGGTCCCACAGCTACACTTGGTCGGGTAGACAGATGCTCGCCTTTTGGATGCGCTATCTGCGACCGGTTTGCGACAGCCAGCCTTGACGAACTTGAAGCACATATCGATGCTCATAGACGGTACGTATTCGTTTATCCAGGTAGTGTCACAATCACGTCGACCTCGGTGGCCTGGTGCATTCGTATGCGCCTTGCGACCGGAGGAGACACGTAAGAGGTGCACGGGTTCGATCCTCGCCGGTGCATATTTACATTTATATGGGGTCCGTCTTACGAAGAAATGAAAGAACTGCTGTCGTGGAAGTTAAATGCTGGCTGATGGTCAGCCCTAAAAAATAGTGTCATCACGTAATACGTTATAGTTAGACGTTGTTTTAGTTCATCTTGAGAGTCTCGAGACGATGAAGAGGGCGATGTCGATGCATAGAATGGAAGTTTTGACGTGTACAGTTGTAAAGCGAATTCTTATGGGGTATAGGTCTTACTTAGAGAAAAGCGAGGGCCTGTACTCTGTTGAGGGACCCGGAATTTCGTTTCATGAAGTAAACTTTTGAATACTTTACTACCGGCGATACAGTTATGTTGTTGGAACAT
>MNPL01028885.1:0-41633 GCA_002081605.1 Tropilaelaps mercedesae
ATATATATATATATATATATTATCTCTCTTTTGGCTGCAGACCCGAAGGGAAAATGGTGTTCTGAAATCAGCTAAATTGAGTGACCCGAAGGCGCTATATGGTGCTATAAACTCGTGAAATTTACATACGCTTTATATACTACGCTATTGGAAGCGCAAGACTGCATGTGGTTGACGTAATAAACCTCAACGAAGCAATCGGTCCGAGGTTCATTCTGGAAATCCTACCTGCGTTTGCTTCCATGTCGATTCAGCTCATTTATTGGAAAGGCGCGGGTTCAGCAGCACGACACGTTATAGTAAATCTGTGCGCGAATTTAATTTCCTGCTATATGATTGCTGAGTATCAGAGCAAAGGCGAGCAGCAGGGTTTGGCAACGACCCGTACTGTGCTTAGCAGCGCTCTGCCACGCACAAGCTAACAAGTGCTCATATTGAACTTGCACGTTGAATATGTGATAGCGTATTGCTGCCAACACCGCACTAACCACGCACTATATCTATCGTGTATTATTGCAACCATCCAATTTGTTAAAAAAGTTTATACGCTACGGTTACCAATAATAATGCTATTTCGGAATAATAAAATTCCTGCTATCTTTTCACTCTTGACCTTTATTATAATTCCCACTTCAATAAGAAATATTCTACAAACAAGACAAGTGTTCAAAGAACATATATGACTTAGCAGACTAGAGGACTTGAATTCCAAATTCAAAATATAAAAAAATAATTCGCTATTATTTATAAATAAAATTTATAAAATAACAAATTCGACCTCTAGAGAAGAATAAAAATTCTAAGATGTTATGCACCTTCGAACTTCACAGTTTAGCCCGTTTTCGATTCGTTCCAAAATGCTTCGCAAACGAATGCACAGATGAACGTAGGTCCTGTTTTCAGTCAGGGTGACTGTTCAGTGAGTCGTATAAATTTCTAAAATACCACCTTTGAGTCCACTACCAGATCGTGTATTTATGGGGTAGCTTGAAGATCAGCTGGTCTAATGTATTTGGAATTACTCTGATCTTCATGGAAATCCCCAGACCTGCTTATAGGGCGCCGGCCTCTTTATCGCAATGTTTTTAGCTTGGATCAGAGACATATCAAGTTTTCTTAGTTTGTTGAGACATTATTATCAATAAACTATGTACTTATACTTAGTCAGCATAAGCACCCCTAAAGTTCCCCACTCATACTGCATTGCAGTTGGTCCCCATCATTTTCATGGTCTCACATTCCACAAGCCTATCACCGAAATAATAGCGTTAAGAGGTTTCGATCTTACGAAGCACTTGATGCCGGGTGCTTGGTCGGACAAATACAATATTTACCTATTTTAGTCATTCATGCTGGGAAACAAGTAGAAGAGATCTATATGCTATTCATTTTCCATGTTATCCTCATTCATAAACTAAAAACAACCGATTTCCATGCATACTGGGTATTCGTATGGAACAGGAAGGCATTTAGTGAATGGTTTACTGCGAAATGACCAACTCAGTTCGACAAATAATGAGGATAGCCTTTTTCTGTTATCATTTTAACAAATTGAAGTTTATACCCTATCTGAAAAAGAGCGGCCAGGGGCATTACAGCTTCTTCTCAACCCCACAAGCAGAACAAAACATGAAAACAACCTACTAAGAACAAGTGTATCCAGTTCTCAAACCTTTCGTAAGACGTCCTTGTAGACAGCATCAGTCAGTTGGTACTTCGAAGGCAATCGCATGTTTGCTCGACGAATGCACAGTTCAAGCTCCTCGCTTTCAAGGATCGGCCACGGGTCGATTTTGTGACGAAAGATCAGGCCACCGAGATATTCGATGTAGTGTTTCCTGAGGGAGACATTCCACATTTCGTGAATGTTAGATATGCAATTCATGATTAACGTATTCACGATAGTGAATAATAGAGCAAGCGCATTTAGCGAAAATCTAGTGTAAAAATCAAATTATCAATCAAATCGAAGTATCAGTTTTCGTTACCGTTTAATTGTTTGCGGTTCATGGTTTCGAAAGTGAACAGAATATTCCAAATATTTTATAAAAAATTATGTCAAATATTGAAACATTCTAAAGAAGGTCGGAGTAACCACCCTTCATTACGAAGGCAGCTACGAAGCGCGAGGACAGTTTGATAAAGCTCACTGGAAACGTTACCGGCCAACTTCGCCAAAATTACTGACTCCGTTATTGTGATGAAGTGCTATTATATTAGTGATATTGTGCCCTTGTAGTCGGAATTTCCTGTCAATACAAGTAACTATAATCTTGAACATCGTGATTAGGATGCAACGAAATTCTTGAAATACGATGCCCTAGTTTACCATACTCACTTTGATCAACCGGCAGGTCTATATTTTTAGGGCTGACCATCAGCCAACATTTAATGACCATAACAGTACTTCTTGTATTACTCCGTAAAACGAATTGTCCCAGATAATTGTAAATGTAAAACGGCAAGGATCGAACCCGTACATCCACCTACATGTTTCCTTTGGTCCCAAGACGCGCGCGATTTCTCGAAGTCACCAATCTAAATATGGAGCTTGTGTTTATCGTATTCTCACCGGATACTTTTGGATTTCCGGATTTACAAAGAGTAGACTTAAATTCGCAAAAGGTTATATGGAATATTTGTGTGAACCATTGTATAACAACATGTCTACGGTTTCCAATTGCACGCTACCGTCCCAGCTCACCAGTTTTTCTCATAGATGAGTGATATATATATATATGATACTGAGGAGTTTATAGGACGCACTTTTTTTGCACAAGAAATCCAATAAAACACACAAACAAAAAACAGATGATTTTAGCGCATTCCACTGCGCACAACCATGGATCTATTAGCATAGCCATTTGGTCAGGCGTAAGTACTTTATGCTCTGCTTGAAACCAACCCTGAGCATCCAATGAGATTGCTGCACCAGGTAACACCCACGGGCTCAAAAAGGCTTGAAGGGTAGCTTCGACTAATTTCGCTGAACTGCAGCAGTTTTAATATTGGCTCGTTTTGAGGCTATCACTTTATGTAACGTGGTATTAGACAGCTTACGGATCATTTAATGAATTCACGCAGATACGTCTGTATTAACAATAATGGTAAGATCGCTATGCATAGTATTGTTATACAAACCGTTCTATTTTACTGCGTTCGGTTAAAGGACATAACTGTGGAATAACGATACTGTATTGTCTTCGGAGTCAAATTATCCGGACGTCCGGCACTGCCGTTTCCGTTTAAGTTTGATAACAACTAGTTGAGATGTTGATTCACGCCTCGCCATTGTTACCGCAGGAGCTCTTAGTAACCATGTAACGTCCTAACACAGAATTTGATTTGCAGCAATGGAAGATGTGATTCACCCGATTGAATTCCAGCATTCATCCCGTCGAATGTGCTACGCTGGCTTTCAAGCTTAACGGTTAGCTAAGACAGGTCAGTTCCACAAGCATACGTTGTTTCAGAACCTATTAATTTTAATATATTTTTTAAATAAAAAAAGTGATTGTCAAGAAAAAATGCACTACAAGCATTTTCCATGCAGCCAGACAGCCGCTGATAAGCTAATCAATTTAAGGCAAGCAAATGTGTTTCCTTCACTGGATGCGCAGTATACTAATACCGAACGGTAAAAATTAGAACGCCTGGTCTCAGTGTTGGTCATTTGGTTTGTCGCAGACGGAATATGGGCGTTGCCGAGTAGACAAAGCGCTGGGTGAACCTATGCTGGAGCGCCGTTGCGGATTCCAATTGAGAGACATTCCTTGTCAAAAAAATCAGCATATTATTAAATCAGCATCGGTGCGTTGTTTAGCTAAATATAACTGAACGTCTAGTATGAAAGTAATTGCCGCGGCCGTTGTCAGGTAACTGATTGTAGAGCTGGCGCTTACCTGATCGTGTCCGCCTGGAGTCATAAACTCTTTCCATGCTTTGTATTTTGACTCAATTAGAAAATAACCATTTCTACGATACCCGATGTAACGCGAAAGCGGTCGAATGGGGACCGTCTCCAAGAAATTGATCTAACCTGAGAATAATTACGAATGTTACTCTTACTCACAGTGCATTCCGTGCCGAAAATCGATTTTCTATACTGGCACGCTATGCATGTGAAGTGTTTTTATGGAAGAAACCAGTCTGGAGCTAAACACATGGCGGATATCAGCTCGATATCGCTAAGCTCCTTGGAACATTCAATTTGTAGTAAGCAACTGACGCAGGTGGGGAAATTAAAAATGTCAGCCATGAAAACTAGAGCTCTTTCGTGTCAACCGGCAGTGTTTCAACTCATCCAGTACCTGCACCTAAAACGATTTCTAATAACTCTCGTGTGTCTGGTTTACTGAACTGACCCACCATCAAAATAGTTACTCTTTTTTTCGTGAATGATGCCTCAATTAGCACACTTGAAAGTGTAGTAACAGTCAACATCGACAATTCAATCAATCTCGATGCATCGTCATAAGGGTCGTCGATAAGGTGATCCTTTACTACATCCCTTTTCTTTTCAGTACTTGCGGTAAAAAAATACTACCAAAGATCATCTTTTAACAGAACGATGTTCGGTCTCGGAAGTGAGGAGTAGAAGACCCTTAGATTGGGGTATAGACTCTGAAGGGTCCATCACTAAGAAAAAAAAAGAAAAACGGGAGTTTTAGGCGGATGGGAATACGCAAATCCTCATATGTCCGGCGCCGAGTGTGAGGCAAAGACGATGACATCTCAGATTTATAGCTAATGAGCGGTGGCTCTGCCAGGCACTATGCATTCCCTACATCACGTTTTTTGTATGTTCACCTTGGGGCGCCGCACGAGCAGTTTTGTGGGGAATAAAACAAAAAGAAATGATCCCCGAGAAGATATGTTACAGGATACCCCTTCCCTGGCTGCTAAGCAGAAAATCTATCTCTTTACACCTATCGCGCTAAATTAATTTCTTTAGGAATAAAAACATCGCGCAGTCCGTATGAAAAATGTATTACATACGCATAATCACTTGGACGTGTGTGCGTCATATATAAAGCCGTGCACCTTACATTATGCTTAGTAAGTAGCAATTTAGCAATAATAATTATAATTATTAACACTTATAATGCAAATCGGTATAACAAATTCACAATAGTTACGACATATTAGTTGAACATAATATTATTAATACTTTTAAACACTTATCATAATTATTATGATGATGATGTATATTTATATTATTATTCTATTATTATGCTTAACTAATTAAAATTAAAACTGAAGAATTAAATTCAGCTCCTTTGCAGTTCGCAGCGACTACAAAAGTCTACATGAGATGTCTTTATGTGCATAATTTTGACCAACTAAGAAATCTGATGCCGACGACGAAAGACTAACATCTGGTGGATATACAAGCATTTAGCAGCGCTTCTTAGATTTCCAAAGTGATTTCCCTCGAGGGCCTAGATCTATCGGTAGAATCTGTTTGACGAGCTCATCTAGAGAGAATAGTCCATTTCTAGCCTTACCTACAATCAGTTTGATAGCAGCCCTCGATAATATATAAAAAGTAACTGGCAAATGTGTGAGATTTCTAACTGCCGCATAAGGCACATGTTTGCTGCCCTATTAAATCGATATCTGATAAAGATTATTTTGGCAGGGATTGCTCCTGCATGCCCTATCTGTTTGCCGATTTGGCGCTGTAGCATGAAATTACTTAGTGCAAGCAGAGAAAAAGTGAAACAATAACTATGCATGTTTCCTGTGAACTCGTCTGTGCAATAACTGAAACGTAAACAAACTTTTCTGGCCGGATTATATGACATAGGTTATACGACAGATATGATTATGTGACATCAGAGCATAAATGGAATTTTCCTGTTCTCAGTGTTAATGCAATATAAACTACAAAGTCTGCGTATGTAGCAAGCGAGTGGTGACCTTGACAGGGCATAGTTGCACGTCATGATCCAAGTTGTTTATTTCATCGACAATCATGAGGTTATGCCAATAGTGGTCTTCCATTAAACAAAGAAAAGCTAAATATTTTGTATTGTCAGCATAACATGCTGAGCTTTTGACAGGTACACGTCGTTTAACTGTTTTATTTATAAAGATACATTGAGATGGCTCTTTGGCTAAATCACTGCATGTATTTGCCTAAATGAACTGTATCTTGCTTGTGCCAAAAAGATTGGACGTTAAAGAGTATTAAGAAGAAGAGTATATGTCGAATGCACCAAAGTAACCAAGGAAAACTTTACTGTAACCTGGAGGTTAGACTTCCACGGTGTGTTGATTTAAGCTGGCATTCCTGACGGCGCCTTATAAGAAATAGAGGCCAAAGAAGTAAACGACGTGCTCTATAAAATGCAAAATTATATCAGTTAAAACTATGCCAGGCTGAATGGGTACATGTGATTTGCCCCACATTCATTTTCCCTACATTAAGACTTCTTGGGAAACTCATGAGTAGATAGGGTGACAGCCGGAAACAAAAGGCAATGGATTGCTAATAAAAAAATTTGGCGAGGATTTCAGAGTTTCGAAGTATCTAGTAACCCGCACCGTTTGGCAAGAGAAGCTATAACCCGACATGTTGATACGACACGTACACGACGCACACGTAACCTCAATCAGGTTTCCCAATAAGCGGCCGATTTTAGTACATGCCGTATACTTTTTAGCAGTTAACCACTCAGAAAACCCTCAGTAATTAATGGACGTTCTTTGTATGAGTATCAATTAATTGCACAACACATACCACTCGTTCGGAATCTAGAAATGTTCACACAGCGATTACGAGAATGTTGATGTACTCGGGGCTCAAGTACTACAATACTATGGTTATTTTTTAACAACCATCTAAAGTATTGTTCCCTATGTTATCATTGATACCGCTCCTATTGTGAAGTATAAATGAAGTCCCACCATGTGTATTGGAAACGGTTTGCATATCTTGCGAACAAATCTTCAGTACGCAGATTACCTTTACTAGCGTCTGCCTTTATGCACTCAATCCACAAGCTATGGCTGTTCCCAATCTCGGCGTTACTCTCGCACCAATTTAGTACTTCGTTAAGATGATAGTGGATCTAAGTAGATCTCTGCCACTTCTGAGCTTTAGATCTGAACATAGCTTGCAACGATAATAGGTTGCAGAATAGTACGGAAACATAGAAAACAAGCTATTTTAAAATATTTGATCGATGTACAATCGGGGATCAAGTGGAAGTGGAGGTGGAAGTTTTCAGGTTCTGTAAAAGACAACTGGTTTGCTTGCTTAACGAAAGAAGCTTAATATCCTTATATATATATATAAGTGAAGTCAATGACTTATATCAGTGTCCTCGAACAGCTTCATCCGTTATTCAAGACTTTTTGACGTTGCTATGAATAAGAGGTGCAATTGCCATCACGATAACTATTTTCGAACGGCAGGAAACAGTGACACTCGTGACCCGGAAGCAGAGCAGAAAGATGCGCTGCCACTTTTGACCGCCTAACTAGGGAGGCAAACTAAGTCGGGTTCAGTTACACGAGTTTGCGGTTTATTGTAACTAATTTGTTTGGGATGTTATTCATAGAATAGATTGCTTTCACGGCATAGAGCAGATAGCCCATGCGTTCTAGACAGTTATTTATAGGTACCTCGACATATGAATGTATACAGGCCGGTGAAGGCATCTTTATCTACAAAATGCTGAAGCAATCATAGTAAAAAATGTATTTCTATCTTTTACTTTCTTCATGCTATCGTGACTATTATATACAAATGCAGAATCATTTTGAGCCCATCTGAAGAAAAAGCTATTTGTAGAAAATGAAGAAAACTGAAGATGCTTCTATTATACGAGTACATTAAGGGTTAATAGCGTCATGTTATTACGTAGTGTCACGGTCATTAACAGTCGGGTCACGGAGTATAGAGGAGGCGAAATGTACAATGCGCCTTCTTAAGCTAGGAAAAGTCTGCATCTGCTTCCGCTATAGAACATTATTTAAACGTGCGTGACATATAATGCTCATTGCCTCTAGAATAAAACGGGCGATTTTGCTAGAATTTTACGTATCTTACAGTAAATATGGGCAAGAGAGGCTATTTTTCTTACCCAAAAATTAATGCGCCCGGCCCTTTATTTAAGACCCGATTCTTGTTAATTTTTTTTATTTCGAATATGATATTTTTCAATTTCAGTTTAAAGCATTAGTGAATATGAGGATGAGTCTGGAGTGATGATTCTAAAATTTGAATGAACGGTGTAATGTTCTAAACATTGGGTAAATTGCATATTCTGAAAGCTGAATAAATTGTACAGTTTGATGAACATTCCAACGAATGGGTCGTTGCCATTCACGATAATCTGGCCCATCTGCTGCTCTAAATCGAAAACTCTTCTCTATAGTAATAGAACGATGTAGTCTCTCTGAAGCAAGTACGAGGTAATGGCAGTACAATATAGTGCTTACCTGCAAATTCCTGCCATGTTGGGCTCGACTTCTTTGCCGCATATATCATCCTTATATCCTCCAAGAGATGTTTCTTTTGTTTCAGGAATAGAACATCGTGTTTGTCGCTCTTGCCCTGGAGCGGGGTCACGTTTTATCGGTATTCCAGCGTCCTGAATCCGATTACCGTATATAGTAATTTGAAAATAAATCATTTGTCCTTCTAGCTGTGATTATAATGTTCTCGTTCATGTAAGGTGGCCTTATATTGGGTCGCTGATACGGGTAGGACATTGCGAGTCAAAAAGGCTATACACTCATCCCAGGCCTTAAGGCCAGAGCCTAAGAACGGATTCTTCAATGTCTTTAGTACAGCAAAAACGTATGGTTGTAGGTGATATTAAGCTTCTCATAAAATCCATCATCTTGACATTTAGGTAAAAAAACCTGGTTGATTGAGATAAATAAGTAAGAAAGCACATGCAACGCTGAATAAATAGCATCTACATTATTTAATATCTACTTATTTTGACTCGACAATTATCATATACAAATATACTGGCCAGGCGTTTTTGATGCCAGACCATTCAAACCAATAGAAGTAAGCTGTACGGGAATGCCTCTTAAGTATATATAATAATAAGCTGTGCCAAGATTAATGTTGTGTGTACTTCACTCTGAATTGTACCACACATGAGTACAACTAATAGACATCTTAAAAGTGCTTAAAGGTCAACCGACCTTTCAGAGCTTTTAGCACTATTAGCAAACTTCAACAGCAAATAACGACATGTCGTACAGTTATCTTTGTGAGCTACTCGCAGCGTTAATAGACTCCAAGGATAGGCTGCTTAATGAAAAATACAACGCCAACTGTTTTGACGTAAAGTAAGTGAATTGCAGCAGCAAAGCTTAACGAAATGACAACTTAATGAGAAATGTGGAGACGCCAACTTTTTTAAATCTTAATCTCTTTCGCTAATCGCTAAGTGAAACACACGCTTCATTACCCTATACGGAAGCATAGAGCGGTCAAGTTTTACCACTTTGGTTTGCTAGGGCTTAAAGAATACAGTTTTGCTACGGTACTTAATTTCCTATCCCACTTTTGATTATGCTACATTATCCCACACATTCAAAATAGATCAAGAGATAATTGAGCAGAAAATGATTAGTTCTGTTGAACTTATGCGTGGATTTAGTGGCACACGCGCAGTCGTTGTAAATAAGCTTTTTAATCATCTTTATTTATAATTAAATGAATATTTTGAGCACTGTAAATGCAGTGAAGTACGACCATTAGGAAAGGTTGTTCGGCGTCAAAAGATTATTTTGCTGCCCAGCAAAGCGCTAGGCGTACGAACTTTCGAGACATGTAATTCGGCAAAACAATATATTTTCACATGATACATTCCACCACATAAACTATTTTGTCTCTATTTGCCCCTATGTAGCGTTATCCGTTTACGGGTATTTTCTGCTGCGTTTGCTGCGTTATAATAAGAATCCAAATAATCATCATCCGCATAATTTGCATTGGGGTTATGACTTTGACCATATGTATTTGCAAACACTTTTTTATAGACTTTTATTGTAATCGATAATTCAGGCATGCATATAATGTACCTTGAGTAGCGTCTCGAGCTTCTCGTATTCTTTGTCGCGTAGGTAGAAAAGGCAATTACGTGGGTGATGAGCATGAAGGCCCATTCGGGGGCAATTCACTGAGTAGCCACATTTCTAAAATGGGAACCAACAATTGACAACCTTCAATTATTTACAAGTAAACAATTGACAACCTTCAATTATTTACTAGTAAACAATTGACAACCTTCAATTATTTACTAGTAGGTTTACGCGCTCGTGTATTTTGCCGTATAAAATGTTATCGCTCAGCCTTCTATAGAGCCTTCACAAGTAGATGATGCAATCGAATCATCGAACATCTGACACTATACCCAACTTGCAATCACTGTATTCTATCCTACAGAATAAACAGCTTAGGGTAAATTTTATGTGCATTTCTCATTATAAGAAAATGCTACAACGGGGTGATACCCTTCAGCAAAAACAATACTCCAGCTATATGAACGGACCGTACTTTCTCCACAAGCAGATACCTTAGACACCGAAAAGCGGCGAGTATGAGGTTATGACACGCAAAAAAGGTGAACATTTTTTTGTCTGTCCGTTGAACATGTTTTAAGAAGAAAGGTGGTAGTGCACGCAAGGAAGCATTGGTGCTGCGGTAGAATCCAACATTTGTTTTTTTTTTGTAACAAATTGTTTTTCTGATGCGCAGAATACAATTTAGGACGGTTTACCAAAGGAAAGAAATTTTAATAACTTCATTACTAAACAAATATTTTGCTGAACACGAGACACGAGTGTATTCTAAAATTCTACAACTAGTAATGCGTAATATGAATAATAATGTCCACATCTCTCTGACTTCATCAGGTAAAAGCTATAAAATAAATTAGGTACACTAAAAAATAATTTTAGACTAGCCTATTCAGCGGTTACAAGGCGAATGCATCCGTAATACACGTATCTCGATATAATGCCGACACGTATTTTACGATAATAGCGCGCTAAAGGATAGAAAATGGCGAATCAATACCGTCTGGAAAACCGAATTCGCAAATACTGATAACGTGACACTTCTCCCCTGCTTTTTTTATAGATGAAGGTTTGTCAAAAGGGCTACGTTAACTCGCGTCTGTTACAAAACTTGGGAGTTCAATTTTTCGCTGACTTAGGAAGGTCTTTAAAAGCGAAATTGTGTCAGAGATTGACAGACTCCGTGTTCGGGATTCCGATTGTTTGCTAACTATTGACAACTTATGTTGCGTAAACGTTGAGGCAAGTGGTTTTGTTAGTAGGTTGGCGCACCTACAGAAATTCAATCGATATTCAAAAGAAGACTGATTTTATTTGCGGGTTGTTTTAAAGCCTTCATCATTAGAAGGCCTTCTAAATGTCCGCTTATCAGAGAATATAGCTTTTCACGAGGCTTTATCTCATTCGCAAGTAAAGTTGCGGTCCACTGCGACCATTCGACCATTCCGGTGCACTGGCGTCGTTCTATAGAGAACGACGCCTGTGCATTGAAATTGTCTCCGTTTACGTCGTTTCCGACTCTGCGAAGTCTGTGTTTGCCAAGCACTTATGAGAGCCCACATCCGGTTGACTACTTTTGACTTGCTGAAGTGGATGTGTGTAACCGCATAAGAATGCGAAGAAAGAATGACAGAGAACGCCCTATCTGAATTTGTTCTCGGATCATGTTTCCTAAACGAAGCTTAAATAAAAGTAAACTCGGGAGTATGGTGGTTGCAACGGATAATGCGAAAAGCGATTTCAATGCAGATTTTGGTAAAAGCTTAGACTTTTATGGATGAGAGACGTTATTGATTTGAATTGGTTTAGTAGTTATAGAAGTCACGTGTAAGAAAAATATGTATATACAGAGACCACGTACAGCGCCATTTTTATATGGCCGATTGCACCCCGAACAGAAGTCAAATCCACATTGGAGACACTTGAAGTGCATACAACCACCGCGAGATAGAGCGTAACGAAATTTGCATTCGGGGCATTGGATTCCGTTTTCTTCGAAGTAGCTCTCCAAAGCCTTCTCGGCTGAATCGGGCTCCTCACGCGACACCCATGCGTCAAAGTCCGCACACGACATAGATTCATGTTCCTTACGCCACTGCAACGAACATATCCGTATTGTAATAAATATCTATATAAGCATTTCAGTCATTTAGCTAGCCATTTAACAATTAAACTCTCTGTAATAGTGCGTCACACAGTGTAGGGACTTTTTCTAATCTATTTTGTTCTATATAATATTATTGTTATTATCGTTATTAGAAATTACCGTGAAATCTGTAGCATCTGTGGGACCGAGTATGCACATATGCTCACACAGTCTTGATGCGATAATTAGATTACTAACCTATACTTCAATTCGAGGTAATGAACACCTACATGATCTACTAACAATGTACAAGCAACGATAGTTAACATTTTGCAACACGCCCTCTAGTCACATTTACGACAGTCGCATTGAATTTTACATTTAATCGCTGTAACGAGTATACCAGTCAAATCTAAATCATAAAACAGATTTCACTGGTATCAAATAACCGTCAGCCTTTATCGTTTTGGTCTGCTGCGTACGAAATGCTTTCTTTTTGGATTCAATTAAACCCACGGCGCTCAAGAGCAGTAATGGACGCGCGTTTAGAGCCAAACGGGCGGTATTCGGGTACAGCCTTCCATGAATTATCGTACTACACAGGTATGGCAAGGGACTAGCGAGTAATCGGCTTATTCAGTAGAACGCGTCCAGCAGACGAGCCCTGCCAGCCTGGAATTCGAGGATATCAATCAGCTGCTTTCCCTCGCGCCCTCTCGTCGCGGACACGGCGCAATTCCACCAGACCTCACACGGATATTCTCTTCAATGCAAATATCGCGGAAACGCTTCCACTTTGGCCTGTCTGAAAGATGACACGCACTCTAAGCCTATGAAAGTCGAGTTGCGAGCCTGCCGTTCAGGGAAAAAAGAACTAATAAGTTGATAGTGGGGTCCCGTACCTCATCCCATCCATTGTCTTGTTGGTAGTGTTTCCATGTTGTGGTTTGAACGTATATAATTTCCGCACTCAGTCAACAGTGAAAACCGCCAGGCGGCAAGAAGCGAAAAGCACCAAAGCGGATTGAAGGCGGTTAGCAAGTAGGCAGGGGAGTATTCATGAAACCGAAAGGGACAGAATATCCCAGGGCTGACCATCAGCCAACATTTAACGTCCACGGTAGCACTTTTTGCATTACTTCGTAAGACGGACCCCATAAATGCAAACGGCGGGGATCGAACCCGTGCACCTACGCGTTTGGTCCTGTCGCAAGGTGCACACAAATGCACCAAGCCACCTGAGCTCGACGAAAGGGACAGAAATGTGGCAAATAGACCATTTTCAAAGTAATGACGTTTTAGCGAAAAGGCAAAAGAACGTGTTTGGACCGTGAGCGACCCACACATGTTGTGTAAGCACAGTAAAGGGAATTCTTCACAGGAAATTCTTCATTCAGGATGGAAGAGGGAATGGATTACGGGAAGGGGCAAATAAAGGACCAATGATCTAAGTATTGGTGGTCGAATATTAATTTAACCAAGTATCATGCATCAAGATGCATACTGGACTGCCAAGAACACACAATAACTCGTCAGTGCATTGGGCTGTTTGTGGTCGAGCAGGAATGGACTGGAGACTCATAGAACGCATATTGCATTAAAGCGACGAAAACGGAATAGTTTACTACTTTATTAGTTTACTAAGGACAATCTTATTTTAGCCAATATGTCAGCCTACACTCTGCTTCCACATAGGTGTCGATGGACACCCTCAATAGTACGAAGCCGTCACCACAGCTTAGCTGTGTTAACTTTGTGCAATAGTGTAGGATCCTCAAGCCACTAACACTACCCTAGCTCTCTGTACTACTCAAGCCAGCATATTAACGATATTACCTCGTACATAAGAGGCTAACTATTCTATCATATTTCTCTGCTGTTACCAAATTCCATCTAAAATAGAATGAACGCTTGTTAACAAGATAGAACATAGGCAGGCCCGTTGATCTGATACCCAGCTGCACAAGGTTTCCTCTTAAGTTAACGGCGATGGGAATGATGCGACTTTTGCTGGCCGCCAAACCGTGTTTCGGTGTAGTATAGAATCTGCCAAATATCAAGATAGCATGCCAATCAGCCGAAGTAGGCGAGTGAGCACACAATCTGGTACTCAGAGTGCCATGGATACCTTTTCAGGCTGAAGCTGACTTTTTATCACGATATAATTGTGAACGTCTTTCAGCACGACTTTGTGATGACACGTGTCAGGATGTAGCACCACGTGTGTGGGAGGTATCTTCTTAGTACACCTGCTGTGTCGTTACTCGTTGGTCTAGGTTAGGTCTTGTTAAAAATCTACCACTAAACACAGGTATGAAATATGATCAGCTGTTTCAATCCATGCATCATTACCCATCATTACGTACGCTACCTATTTGAGCGACTATGAAAATCCACTTGGCTGGCAACCAATCCGTTTTAGAGTTCACCGTTGATGAACAAAACCTGCGAATTGCTCACTACGACGCCTACCATCGTAGACGATTGTTAATCATACTATTTGATTTGCTTGGCCAATGTTTGCGTTCTTGTATTTTTCACTGCCTTTTTGATTGCAGCAAAATGGTTAACTGCGCTTCATAGTGCTCACAATTGCGCATTTTGTAGAAATGACTGTAAAAAAACCGGAACATTTTAAAATACGCTCAGTGAAGAACAAATAACTGTATTTAGAAGCGCACACACTTGCTTAATTTTTAGCAAACCGTCTTTAGAATCATTCACGTACGTGTTGTTACTAATTGTCTCAAACAGCTTTTTAAAATCGCGATCAAGTTAGTCATTCAAGGTACTTAGCATGGCTTACTCCTACCGTCACCGCGCCTTAGAGCCATTCTAGACATACCCCCTTACCGTATTTTCTCTTCAAGCAAGTGCCTGGTAATTCAATGGAAACGTATTTGTTCTACCGTAGAGTCAGTTGCACACAGTACAATACGAACGGCACAAGAGTTGCGTCAGACTAGGTAGCAGCACCCTGTCAGAAAATCTGGCTGGACTGAAGTGTCGGCAAAAGCGCTATTCATGGCGTTCCCACCTAATCGTGGCCTTGTGGCCTTTGCAGAGTGAGCTCGACTAAACTGGGCGCACTGCTAGGCCGAATGCAAAAGCAATTCCAGAGACGAAGGCCATTCCCACTGGATGACTCGTCGAATCACGAGAGGAGTCAAGCACATTCATCGCTTGCTAGTACGACTGGCGTCATGTCGAATCAATGCTGACCAATGACGCTTGTGGCGAGCCCCGCAATGCCGGGACACTCGTGATTAGACTCATAAACCGCTCGAAATGAAAATGCGGTGAGTCGGTAAATTGGAAAGGAACTCGAGAAGCAGCTCGCCCCAGGTACCAAATTATGATCTATAACCAGATGGGCGCAGAAGGCATTAATGAGAAGTGAAATCTGACCGTGTCGTAGCATAGAGATTTAATCGTCTACTACAAAACGTCGGGAACGTACGAAAGACAATGCGGCGCGTTGAGCTGTATGCGACAGCTTCATGCATGGGTAGATACGTACAATGATACAGAAAAGACTCGACCATTGGTTCGAGTGACTCAGCGACCTAGTCAACCAGAATCACGGCCAAAATAACTCACGAGTAGGAGTATCATAGGAAGGATACGACCTAACGATAGGGCCTTTTTCTCGGTAGCCGTATGAATGATGTCGGCTGGCAGTATTACAACACGCCAACTCATGAGAATGCGGACTGATTGTCGCCTGATCTCAAGGTTTCAGTTACCAAAATTTCATCCGCATTGTTGTATGCTAAAAACTCGCTCAGGTCGCCTAAAATCGGGGTAGGACAATTTCCAAGCGGGAGAATGGGATACCAGGCCCTACAGACCCTGCCCATCTGTACGCGCACGAGGGTAGGCCAGAGGAGTAATTATATAAAACAACATAGGACGGCATAGGACACCATGGCCGAGTGAAAAAAGCCATGCCTATATCCATTATGAGGTATCGATCTCAAAAAGGTGCCCCACTGAAGACGCCAAAAATGCATAATCGTTTCTCTTTATTGCATTGCTGGTTTTGTAAACTTACCGTTTTTTTGCAGTCGGCACAAGAGGTCGTATTGCAGTCTGGACATGTAACCATCTTCTGTTGTGCGACAGTGATAAAGCCAGATGAACACTGAAAATAAATGGCATCTAGGTTTTGATTATTGAGATAGTATGGCGGCTTTCGCTAAATGAATATATCGTGCGAGGCTCTATAGCACTGTGAAGCTACCACGCAGTTCGAGTTCAGCAACTTTACGAGCCGACATCTATATTTACGTTCAAACAAAGAATTAGCTGCAAGGTATTGGTATATGACACTGCAAGATTCTTACGGGCCAACTTCACGACGACAAATGATGCTCGCACTTAGGCTTTCCATAAGGCTATGCAACGGTGCGTTCGACTTGACCTGGTTATCGTCGGCCCTTCATGAAATTTACGATATCACACTTTTTCCTGTCTAAAAAATTTCAGAGTTTCACCTACATGCAAGCCTCAGCTCACTATGCATTGCCATAGCAGGGTCCAGTATATACAAAAAACATATTCATTTTCGGAATTAATTTGACTAATGGAATTAATACTTGACTACTTGATAAAGGCAAGCACACTACGTTAAATGAACGGTAATGCGTTAATATTTTAATAATACAATACATTACAATTATCGTAAAATTCAATCTAATAATGGTAGTAAGAGACAATTCATACAAACCTGCGGGCACCAGCGGAAGTTAGGATCCTTCATTAAAGCTCGGTCAACGAGCTTCTTCTGGAACAATTCGAAAGTGTCTTTTTCCAGCAGGTCTTTCAACTGCAATTTAGTCAATACAGGCAACAAAATGGCCGAAAGAAATACAGCGCTATTCAATACAGAACATTAGCGTACTGTTTCGTTTTGATTAGTTGGCAACGTTATAACCACATAAGCTGCCGTTTATGTAACTAACTCGCAAATCTCATTGCATGAAGGCATAGATATGTTCAACAAGAGATTGACGACAGTTCACGCAAGCGGGTCCTTTCTGGCCCATTGTCTCTCAACATGTAACACTGTACTTTTAGGTAGCGATCAACAGGCGTTTGTTGTGTATGTCAGTGAGATGCCTACCAGAACGGACATATTGCTGAAATAGGTCTCTTCGATCGTCTCATCGGTGAGATCTGGCTCGCGGCAGAATGGGCACCGAAGCTCTCCGATATTGTGCTCACGAATCTGTATAGTGAAATAGGTTCGCAGGCACTCCCGACAGGCCACATGGGCGCATTGCAGTAACGCCACCATCTGCTTCCACATGCCAAGAAAATTCCATGCCAAAAAAGAATGACCTTCAGTTTGAGTTGATTCAGCTCGTAAAAAGTAAAACGCTTCGCATGTCGTCGATGCGTCTCGCTAACGAATCATTATCGCTAAACTTCCACTTTGCTTTGATCCTTCCACTAGGCTCTGATCTTTTACATAAATAGTAAGAAAGCTTGCGACCCTATTAAAAACCCGATTGACGTTTCAAAATGATATTAAACACAAGGACGTTAAACGAAATTAAGCGAATGTGTATGTTCTAGGTGGGTGCAATTATATTTTCGACTAAAAAGCGCAGAGGTAAAAATAAATATCTTCTAAAGATCAATTTTCCTTTTTCTAATGGTTTTGTATCGACGTTGTCGCAGTACAACGATGGAACTGCAATTTCAGGCCAAAAATTGCCGAGGCTAGTGTAGCTGCTAGTAGTGTTGTGATACTCAGACTCAGACTGCATGATAGTGGTTCTAAGCGACGCAAAGACGATTCAAGTATGTCGCTTTTGGTGTTAATTTAATGAAAATATAATAAACATATATTGTTATTTATTACACCTGCACCATGACATGGTACCGAGCCACCCCTCAGTTACATAGAGGTGACGTAACCTAAATTTATGATGCGTCTATAAGAATCGGAATGTGTAAATTGCTGTCATAAAACATCTGCAAAATGATTCATTGCAGGTATACTGGTGTAATTAGGTTCGTCGCGTTATTTGTACAATCAAAATAGAAATGGCAGGGGTGAATCGACCAAAGGCAGTATTCACTAATTTGTACCGGGTGAATAACCTAGTTTCATAACGTATGATCAGTATTTTTAAATTGAGATGGTATCGGGCTCGGTGGCTCCGGTGCATTAAATTAGCCAAATGACAAAATACATAAAAACACCTAACAGTAGACTTCATAATTATATAGTTACTAGGAAATATATAAATAAACAGCTAGCCCAATCTAGCCGACATGATTCCGCCTTCCACGATGGCGTAGCTTTCGTCTGGTAAAATCGAAAAGAATTTGAGTCTTTAGAGACTCCACCCGCTTCTCGTTAATTGAACACTTTTCGCCGTAATTAATTGTAGGCAGTAAGTAATATCCATAACCGTTATTTTATTTTGTTTGTTTTTGCCTTGTAGTGTCTTATTTAATGCTCGAACTTATTGATACAAACCTGACTCATTGGATAAGTGCCTACACAAATGTTGCAGTCCTGCTGAAGGAACAAAACCGCCTGGTAGACGCTGTCAGTGTTTGCCGAAGCAAGTATTGCATCTGGAATTCATAGCCAATCGGGTAAAGTTTCTCTACAGCTAAACATATACATCTTGCTAGATATCCGCCTCTTTCTGCGTATATATATATATATATAAAATTGGAAATGCAAGTATATTAAAGAAAGTCCATACATTTTTCTACTTTTACTATGGTTGATCGTATAGAAAGCAACACTTTAATAAAGACACAATGCCAGGTAATCACCCGTATTGGGGAAATACGAGCATTCCAATCGTATGATATGGCCAGATATGGAGCATAAGTCGATTCTTCGCTTATACATACCGTCCTCGTCGAATTTCATATCCACGAGCTCTGCGACCATTTGGGCCTGCACCATACTCTCGACTGCTCCCGAGTCAACCAACTCCCGAGCTTTTTCCTTCAAATTATGAAATAAGAACAAAAATAGTGCAGCTTTGAGATGAATTCAATCTCGAGAACGGAAGACAGTTTAACAGTACGAACTTTCGCTCGTAGCAACCACCTGCGACGCAATCGTACCACAATTATAATTCTCTCTTATAATTCTCAGTTGTCAAAGTCTTGGAACAGATGCTTCTTTGGACTGTCTACTTTTAGTACGGTATTTAAAAAAAATACGACAACGATTTATCACTGGAGTTGCACAACGGAATTTAACTACAACTTAAAATTTTTGTTGTTGAGCTGCTTCGACATATCGGATTCTTCCTCTAGGTTAAATTCGGACCGCAGCAAACAAAAGTGATTTATTTATGAAACGAATAATAACAGAACCCCTATTATGTAATTAGTTTGATCGCAACTGCGTACAAACTTTGCGCGATCGAAAATGTGTCGGAGCGCACTTGCGCGTTAAGAGATTGAACAGATTTGAATTGAATCTAATCGCGTTAGGCGGGCCTTCCTACGCGACGGGATCATACAGTTTATATGAAAATGATAAAATTTTGCTTAACATTTGCTCGTACGAAAATGGGAATTTCATTTAAAAATGTGCTCATACGAAAATTATAAAGGTATGCTCGCATGACTACATCTTCGAGCTCATGCGAGCATACATTTTAAGCGTCTACTCCGTCCTTGAAGCCAGCAGACAAAGTATGTTTGTACCAAGCACCACAGCGGGCTCGAACTCTTCTTTGCATTGCGGCATGCACATTTGAGCTAGATTTCAAATCGACAATTGCTCCAATTCCGATTACATATTGCAATCCATCGAAATTCCACTCACTTAGCCATTTCCTTTCAATTTCAATAGAACAAAGCCTGCAGGAGGAAGTACACGCCTGGAGACAAACTAGTTGACTAAGATATATACGTATATACTGCATAATAAAGCATCCTGGGGAGCGATGCGTTCGTCATACGATGTTATTCTCAGAGTGTGCAAGCAACTCACCCAACCTTTTTCTTCAGTGATTAAACTGGAATGAGCGATTAGACAGAAAGAAGGATATGCCGACTCTCGGAGGACCGACGTATGACCTCGCAGAGGAACGAGACTTATAGGGCGACGTTCGTGTGGAGCTTGTCAAGGAGTAGCGGTACTCGGAAGTGTGGGACCGAATATGGGTGAGCTGTAAAGCGGAATCCTATGTATTTGGTGAGAGTTGAGATGAATGTTTTTATACTATAATTCACTTCCACTGTACGGGAAAGGTGTCCGGAAAGGTCTTCCTCATGCTCAAAGCATTTGTAAAATCACCCCAGAGGAACCTCGACTGATAAACTGCAAAATTGGCTGAAAACTGCGGAACTGTGCAAAACACAGTTCCGTTTTAAAGGTACATGCCTTCCTAAATCTTTACAGATGTCACAACGAACAAGCATCAGGCAGTCGATGGAAAACCTAAATCATTGCCAATTATTGTCCTTTTAGACGCTTGAAGTAATCAATTGAACTAAAAATACACGGGTGGACGCTGTATCATGGCAATCCCAAACGGGCTTTGGGCCATTTTAAAGTATTTTTGTAGCAGCTAACTAGTAACAGCTGGATCCGATAAATTGAGCATAGCCACTAGAGCATCGAAACAATTACACTAACTTAAAAAGCTAACGAACTTTTGTAATGCACGCATTTAACTCAGATACTCAAGTTATTTGAACACACGATTGCCGTACAAAAGAGGTTCCACCTTAGTCAGTAAATGTTCACTGAAGACCCTACCGATACACTGATGCCCGATTTCAAAACCCTACGAGTCACGTAGAAGCAGTTGAAGCAGCAGAAGAAGACGTTGCGTAACAGCGCGGTCAAATTTGTTCAGCGACTTGCTGTCACGAGGAAAATATCTGCGTTCGATACAGATACAGTTTTCCTAATAACCATTACAGAACAAGATGTTCATTTACCAATTGTTCCGAAGAAGAAAATTTACCCCGAATCTGACTGAAATTTGTCTTACCCCAGGATGAATAAACCGCGTGCATTACAACAACACACACGTACCGGATCAATAGGCTTTACAGAACTTTACGACCATGGAAACGCACATTTCACGGCAGCTTCACGAGGTTAGCAACGTTTTTTGGATTACTGTGGCGGTAACCTCATCTTATTTTTGACCCTTACGTGGAGGAAATCCCAAGATTCAATCCACCAAGAAGCATGAGTGGAATACGACGGTATCTACCCTCTTCTGTTTTTCCTTAGGCCAGAATACGAGTCTGCTCACCTGAAACATGGCAGAAATAGGACAGAAGCAGACGGCGAACAAGTGCAATCAAATTTGTCTGGACAAGGCCAACTGATTTAGACTGGAAGGACGCACAAGGTGGGGCCGGAGTTTGTACAGACGCTTCTCCCGAAAAAAGGGAGTGTGCAGGCGGCGTCGACCTTTACACGCCACTTGCACGCGTAGACGAAATGTAATTTGTTAGTAGTGAAAATATTGTTTAAACTAATTGCCTTGTGAAGAGCCGTAGTGTGATTGCATGCTAAACCGGGCTCCGAAGTTTGGCAACACGGGCGCAAATGACATTGTTTTGTAGTTGTTTTTATGGATCTGCCCGTGTATGTAAATTACATACATGAATTGCAAATTACATACATGAATTGCAAATTACATACATGAATTGCAAATTACATACATGAATTGCATAGGTAAAGCTTGCGTTTCGTCATATGCACCTCAAGTTGCAAATTCTATGTTCTTCTCACTTTCGCTTCGCGGACGTCACAGTTTCGCTGTGCTTGCAATCCAATAGGCTATGGCTGTCGTTTCATTCAAATATGTTGATCAATGGTACTTCTTTGTTTGCTCTCTCCCGTAAAATTCGACCTAGGATACTTCCGTTTAAGCTAATTAGGCTCTATGGAGCTACGAATGCTTCTATTGAATTGTATTGTGTACTCCTAACGCATTTGTTGTTATTGCTACTGAAGTGGTCACTAACGAATGGTAGAATGGTACGCAAGGATTAAAAGGCTAACGGTCACACACAATTTTTTGAGCCGCAGCATCTATCTGTTGTTGCATCAGAGCAGGGCGCGCGAGTGCAGTGGCCACTTCAAGGTACAGTAATTGTCCCATTTGATACACGAAGCTCATATTCGATTTACTCTTGATTTTAATGGATCATTTGTTAGTTTATTGCACGAAACATTTACATTTGATTTAGAAGGATGTTGCGAAGGATTCAGATGTTCCCAGTGGTAGCTTCCTTGTTAGGGCTGTATACAACTGCCATCCATGATAGATCAGTGAATATAGGCTTTTGGTCAGCTTTGAACGGGTGAACTCGATTCTACACACGCGCGGTTGCAGATGGCGTGTTTCACAACTGACACAACACTCTTGTTCAGACTTCTTCACGTCATATAAAGCTGCCAAAGGCTGCGATGCAAACGCGCGTCTGAGCATTCTATTGGTAGTCACCGAGCATGTTAGTTACGTTTTAGCTCTATTGAGGAGACTCACATTGAACTCGTGTTGTTTTGATTGGCTAAGCGGGGCGCGCTTTTTCTCCTGGAGGCTTGTGGTGTCTTCGACACGCCGTTTGGGTGGAGGCTGGGATCGATTCCTTCGCACCAACGATATGAGCCCTGTAAAATATATGGAACAATGCATATGACAGCTCAGACTGAATCTACCAAAGAAGTGAATTAAGAAATTAAACTGGCTGCCATAATTGAATGGTGTTAATTGTAGATAAAAGAGCTGTTCCTTTACTCGCCATATATAAATCCCATTTGAAACAAACTCTTAAACAATCGAACTGTGTGCTTAAATTGTAAAAAATTGTCACTGTTTTTCATCAAACAAGTTGTCGGGTTGGAGCCGTTGAGGCGCAATTAGGAAGGCTGTTACAAGAATACTTTTTCCGCTATTCGGATACCAATGCTTTACTGGCGCTGGACATCAACGGAGCCACGTACTCATAACAAACGCATTCATATTGCAAGATTGTAGGCTGCTGGGTTGTGCCCGTAGACGTATATTTCTCTCACATGTGCCATCACGTCAAGGCTCCCTGATGGGAGATGTACACAGGTCGCCCACCAGCAAACATACGTTATTAAGCAATGAGCTTCGATTAAATATCTTACATTTCACAAGTATCTGCGCTTAATGTGTGTATCATCAGAAAAGTGCATTCTTCATTTAACGCCGGCTCTGACGTTAAGGTTCAATGTTACTATGTCACTACAATATATACTAAAGGGTCCACGCATGCCAACGAACACTCTTGCAGAACTGATGGAGGATTAATCGAATACAAGATCCTCCAATGGAGCCAGGTTAGTGGTAAGACAAATAATAAGGAATGGAAGGCGTAGCTTTATTGAGCGTGCACATACAGAATTAACTCAAATGTAGTTAAACGTTGCTGACTGAACGCTTAACTGATTGAAGTTTAGTCAACAAATTGCTGGCTTCGTAATAAACTGTAGTGAATTAGAAAACCGCAAAAAGTGCAATTAGAAAACCCTAATGACAGTGGAATTTACGAAGGTAATATACTCTAAAGAGAATCGATCCGGGGACAGAAGTGAATTTTGTCTAAAAGAGCTCTAAATTTGCTTCGACCGAGGCGGAATTGGCGCGCCCAGGGCGCGAACGCGTGTTCCGGCTCAAACATGGTCTGCATATAACAAATGTTGGTGATCGTCGCCTTGCCAATTTACTGGATTGAAGGAAAAAACAAGGATTAACGAAAAATGAATTTAATTGGGGCAATGTGCAGTCGAAAAAACGATTAAATGGAATAATGTAAATGATTTTTGACATGCTATTAAAGTCCTTAGCGCCATTCTTAAATCGATTGCTTTTAAAGGAGAGTTCTTCCCCGAATCGAAAGCTCTGTTTACCAATGTCCCTGTCCACCTGCCGATGGATTTGCTTACTAGAGCTAAATTTGTATCCTAAAACTGCGTCGCTAGTGCAAGTCGTCGAAGTGAAATTTCCGAGAACCATCGCTGGCCCTTAAGAGGATTACCGAGAGCAACAACTGCAGTTGCTAAATATCGAGACATCCGGACATCAAACAGAAAGGGCACCACTAAAAGTAATGTGCTTAATCTAGTAAAGTGCTTAATCGTAGAGAATTACTAGATTAGAAAGAAATAATTTTGCTCAACTACAACACACGTCTAAGTGAATCGTTTATGCACGAACATACTTATCGCCCACGCTGTTATAAATATCGAGGTTCTTAGGTAATAATGAGCTGTAAGATCATATCTAACTATCAGCTATGAGTAGAATTTGGCCTTTCTCAAACTAACCTTTAGTGACGTCCTGTCCTGATATTCTGAGAGCTTTTTCAAGCCCGCCCTGCGGCTTGATTATGATCGCGTCACCACCTGGAAACCTTCCAAATCCATCTCCTCTGTCCACCACCACAATGGTGCTTCGTCGACGAATTGATGGTCGCCGATAGACTGCGCAAATGTCAGAACAAATTTCGCATTACAGAAGCCTCGAAAAATGTTGAATCTAGCATAAATTGATTCCCATGTAACTCGCAGTTGACCCCAGTATATCAGGGTGAGCGGTACGATTTTGCGCCTCTCCAGGACGACCAAGTCCATATTCCTGGCAGACTCAAAAAACGTTGACAATAGCTTAGCGAAGAACTATTTTCACTTTTGATTACCACCTTAAAATGCAATCGATCCAGATGCAGAATGCAGTTTGTCCACATCAACATGGAAGGTGTTTACCTGATACTTTCTTTCCTACGTTAGTTGGCTTCGTTGTAAGCTAAGGTTTCGAGTGTTTTATGAGTTACTTTATTGACAGTTCGTTCATACAATTGCTCGCTTATAAGATGTGATAAATGCATCACATCTTGTGGCTATGGCTTTCTCTGCGAACTTGACCGTGAGAAGTGCTCCGCTTGTTAAAACTTTGTGTATCAAACACGTGTGCCCAGTACAGCCATGTTGCCATTCATGCTTGCTTCAAATGCCGTAAATTTTTACCCATATTCTCATTCTCTCCGGCTTTCGCCGACGAAGCAGCTCTCTTCGCCCGAAACTCGCAATGTCGTGAAGCTGACGATTTGGCGGAAGTGAAACACGGCTGGCTGTTTCCACAATGTCCACGGACAGGTTTAGAAATTCATGTAATTGACTGTTTTGTGTATGTCCATGAAATCTCCGCTAGCCCGAAATGGCTACAGCAATCGGTAGGCAAGCCATTATTATCAGCCCTTCGTACTTTACCAGCTATACAGAACAACCTGAGCTTAAAGCTTGCTTGGATCAGGGCGATAATGTCACACGCAAACGAATAGACTTATTGAATACTAACGCTAACAACCATCGCGATCAATAGTTACACGGCTGTGACATTAACTGAGTCGATTTCCTTTAAAGTAGCTAAGTCTACGAGTATTTATAAGCATTCCCAGAGAATTCAGCTCTTCTTCGATGGTAGGGCTTCCTCAATACGCTCTTGTTTGGCGGCTAGAAACATCGGATAAGAATAGGTTTAGTCATATATACACACTTTCTGCAATGTAACACGCGGCACTTTGCGGTCTTATGTGTCGTTAACCCGATAGGTTCCTGTGATTTACTTTGAAACTGATTTTAATTTTTTATCGATTCAACAATAAGAGCGTGCGAACAGTTGCTGTTTTTCAATCGGAGCATGAATTAATTTTAGCTAGGCGAGTTTTCAGCAACGCTTACTAATTTACTCGGAATGTTGATCCATTTGTACCGCACAATTCATTGAACACGTATATGACCAAGTCACAACATACAGCTTCTAACGGCAGGTGCAAACTAAATAACAACAAATAATAGTAGTAGAACAAAGAATAATAATAATAATAATAATAATAATAATAATAATAATAATAATAATAATAATAATAAAGTATATAATTTGAAAATTCCATCTGAAGTGGGATTTTTAATTATACATGAGAATAGTTCAGAATGGTACAGCAGAGCGATTGTCAAATCTATCACAGAATACGTACCAACATGTTTCGAAGCAACCTTTTGTGGTTTGCCTCCTAGCCGGGCAAGATCCTCTAAGGATTTCCTCAGTATTTTCATCACTGCAGCTTGACCAGCAAGGCTACCTTGGCTACGCCGCGGTTCAACATGTGGTTCCTCATCTGACACATCAGAATAGTCATTCGAGTCGTGACCGTCCTTTTGTAGTTGTTCCTTCGACGAGTTCACATCGGTTCCAGGAATAGGAGTTGGTACGGCTCCATTCGAGGCCCCGGTTGTGGGCTCGAGTATGGTTGAGCCATTTAAGACAGCAGACTCGCCTGACACAGTATCCAAAGAAGGCCTATTTTTCGTCCCTTTTTTCTTGGACAGCTTCTTCGCTTTTTTCTCGACGAGCGAATCGTTTCGAATCTGATCATCCTTAGCTTTCGGAACGTTCTGCTCAAAAAGTGGAACGACACCATTAGTAGGGCTGTTGGATTCGACGTCTAGGGTTATCACCTGACCAGCTGCCTCCTCGGTTCTGTTCTCCTGACTAGATAGTGCGTCAGTACTGGTATTACGGTGAGTCCGAGCAGAAGCAAGGTTCGGTACGAAATTCACGACGTGTGGGCCTTCTGGAATTGTATTGCTAGCGCTATGAACTTCAGCGCCAGGGAACGTAACGCTCGTAATAGATACATCCAACGTAGAGGTCTCAACCCCAGCAGCTCCATTCGCTGGACCGGCTGTTGTAAAATCCCCATCGACATTTAATTGGTTATCATACGCAGCTCGCTCAACGTGCAGCGCTTCATAATCATTCCCCGAACGGTCCTCATCGTCTGCATACGCCTCGTCATCATTTTGGTCTTCCTGCTCCAAATGGTCCTGCTTAGCCCAATAAGCATCTTCTTGAGTCAAAAAATCACTGATTTCTGGTAAATTTTCATGCTGCCCCGCGTTTTCGCCAGCTTCATCAGTTTCGTCCCGTGCGTCATCGATATGCAGAAAATCCTTCTCAGCTGTTTGATCGGCTGCGAGATCGGTCATTGCTGGAACACTCATTGGGTGATTGGCCTCTGAATGGTCGTGAACTTTAGGTAGCGTTGCATCTTCCAGCGCATGCGAAGTATCAATGCGAGCCTCGTCTTCGCTTGCCGTGTTCATAGACAGGGCCGCCTCTCCAGAGGACGAAGCTACGGTTTCGACCTGCAGCCTGGTTACGGCTAGAGTATCATTATTATCTTGATCATCCACGTGCGATTCCACTAACGTCTTGAGCGGTGGGATTTGGTCTGAATCGAAGCGCGGCACTACCTTATCTGTCTGGCTAGTCGCTAAACCGGTGATCGAATCCAGACTTTCTTCCGCCTGGTGTTGAAGTATCAAGGGACCATCAACGCCCCTATTCAAATGTTTACTACACGAAACGGACTGTTTTTCATGCACCGACTGTGACGACTCGTTCTTCTGATTGCGTTCCAATGGTCGTCGCCTGGCAGTCTTGAAATGCTTCGGTTTTTCGGCGTTTTCGCTCGGAGCCTTGAAAGCAGGCACATTTGGTGCCAAGTCATTTGGTTGAATGGCAAGACCTTGGACAACACCGTTCGGATTGCCTGATTCGTGCGGTGTCGAGTTCGTGGTAACGGTAATCCGATCCCTGACCTCGGGGACGTCATTTCGTCTATCCAGGCCCTCGGGATCCGCCTGATGAACCTCTGAAATATGTGGAACGGAGACGTCTAGGAACTCAGAGACCTCTTGAAACTCCTCATTGTCATCTGAATCGTGTCCATTGTGTCCGTTACCGATCTGTATTTCAGGTGGAGATACGATGACCGTTTGCGTAACGGTGGCCACTGCGAGCTCCACCTCGGAATAATCCTTATCTCCGCTTGCATCGCTGGCTTCTGTTACAAATTCTGCATTGGTGGCGTTCGAGGTTCCTGGTGAATTTCCTCTAGACTGCACCTTGTTGGCACCAGGTCTCCCGCCTTGACTTGTCTTTGCATGCTCATCGTCTTTACCTTCCTTGACCGCTTGCGTAAATGCTTTCTGAGAGCCTCGTTGAGGCGGTACAAATCTATTTTCTTCAAGCTCCGATTCGGTGTCCATCACTCCACGTTGAGGCGACGGGTCCTTACATCGCTTTGTATCCGTGTTAACTTTATCAACCTTTTTAACTTTGCCGCTTGCAAGGTCCTTTTCGCTTTTTATAGCTTCGTCGACAGTTCGAGTGTCGTCCTGTCCTTTTGATCTTGATTCATTTTTGCTTTGCGTTAGCGGTTTTTCGGAATTCGAGCCCCACTGGTTCCGCCCGTTCGCCTTTTGATCGCTGGATTTTCCCCCTTGTTCAGCTTGCTCCTTCTTAAAAGTGGTCTCAATAGCCGATAGAATTGTGCTGATCCCACTTTGGATGCGTTGCTCTATGACTTCCTCGATGTTTGTGGTCCTGGTGGCGACAGAGGACGCCTGGTCGACCGACGGTGTCGACATGTACGACGCTGGGCGTGGGTTTCTGTCGAAGTAGCCTGTTTCAGCGACTATGGCCCCCTCGTGATGCTGTCTGGCGTGGCCGACGCGCTCCTTGTATTTCTTGTAGCGCGTCTCCTCCTTTTTTTGCATATAACGCTTCATCATCAGCTGGTCGAGTTTGTGCAGCTGTTGATCCGGCCCAGCCAGCAAGTCGATGCTTTCCGAGCTAGACGACATCACCGAGGAACCGCTAATGGATGAAGGTTTGGCGTTGTGCAACCAGAAGGCAATTTTATCATCTGCCGCCACCGTGTTCTCGCTGCTGGCCCTACTCAGTGAATTGCCATCGGTGGACGATCCACCACCCGCGTACATTTTCACAAGAAACGCATTCATCGCATGATTACTTAGCTGCGCCACAGCTTGATCGACGTTTCCTTGCGTCGACCGCAGTTCTTGAAGGATCTGGTCGGGTTTGAACGGGCCTTTAGAGGCGATTTCCTGAAACTGCAAGCCTTTGCATGTTAGAGCAAACTCCCAATTGCCAAAATGCAATATACTCAAACAACGCCGTATGAAAAGAAGGACAATAAGGATTCGGAAGCAAACTCTAGAATAACTTGTACGTTAAAGTTACCGCAGCCTGGCGTCTCTCGACAGCGTCTACGACGGAATTCCACACATTGCCTCGCTGTCTTCTCAGAGCCGCTTGCGCTTCCAGCACGCTGAGCTGGCCAACGTTCTCCAAAGCATTTTCCGCAACGTAACTGCTGGTCAAATGAATCACCGTCTCGATAATGTGGGCCCAGTTTGTTTGAAGCCAAAATACCTGCCGACGAGTCAACGAACCGTGAATCGAGGAGCATATAGCTAAAGAACTCCCCAAAAATGATTCCTGTTTGTTGGTTACGAAACTGCTGATCGCATTTGCGAAATACACAACAGATCTACAAAATGACCAATAATGAGTCATATGAACGATAGGTTTGAAATGGGCTGTCCTGTGCGTAAAGCTCTGGGTAGAAGGAGCCCATTCTTTGACTCCACAAATTTCACTGTCAAACTTTCGTGGTTCTTTTAGTGAGCCGGCATGCCGGCATATCTTTGCCGGCACGAGGGGTGACGGAAAAAGAAAAGTTATGCTGTTCGCCTAGCCAGAGGCAATTGGCATGGGGTTTGGTGTGAAGTGGTATAACCCAACACCGATAGCGTGACAAGACGCACCTTAACCATTTAGCGAGAGCTATATTCTTTATAAATAAACACTACATTAGATATTTGTTTTCGTTTTTATAATAAATCCTAAAAGCATAATTGTTCTTGACGTTCCGTTTTCGTCAGCAACCTTTGTACTCAAGTTGACTCAGGTGAAGAAACACACAGCGCCGTCTGTCCGTCCTTCGTACTTAACGGCTTGCTTGGTCAAAAGATCAATACCGATGCAGTCAGAATTACAATAACGTTGTATGGAAGTTTCTACCTTGGTAGCGAACTGTGACATTATCATGGGTTCTAAAAATACAATTTTCAAGAAGCTAGGTCGCATATTCTCAAAAGATTGCCAAACTGTCACTGGCTTTTTGTAAAAATTTTACTTTGCAATCGCAGGATTAAAAAAAATAAGTTTACGTAAATGAGAGGTGCTTGAGACGACATCGATTGCCCTGTATATCACTGTTTAGCGGACGAGTTCCATATGTGAATTATATGTAGATAGCCAGAGGGAAAGCAGGTTTCCATAGTATCGTTTTCTGCCACCCGGGCGACCCAGCCGCCCAAAGGTGTGACGCTGGCATCGCTAAGCTACCGCACTAGCGAACTATTATATATCAGACGCAACGAGGTTTTTCGACCCTTGAGCTAGCGTCTCACGTTGGAATAAATATTCAAGAAAGCGATTGCTACACAGCAGCAAATGATCTTGCATCTAGATACAAAATCTTGGACAACGACACAAGCTCATTAGCCTTCAAGCCCATCAGCTGATTACATTTAGACGACTAGCAGAGATTCTCCTCCTGGGGTTGGATTCCTTCAATAGCAGCACTTAAAAAACGGTTACGTCTACCCGATCTTTCAATCACGTTCTTTAAATTTTATAACATGGCAGCTCAAATTTGACCCTAACGGGGTGCATGTGGTGTATTCAGCACTTATGTCACTAAGATTCACTCACTTGGATACCGCGCTCCCTTCCAACATACCAAGATCTAAGGAATCATTGTGACCTGTAGTACAAAGTGAAGCCATTACATTTTTCTTTCCAGAAGCATACTTCTATAATCCTAAAGTGATACCATCTACTCAGTATATTACCAAGTAGAATTGTATTTGGTCATTGTCTGAGGTAGCCATTTGATCGAACAGGGGCAGAGGCCGACGCCCATATAGCTGTACTGTGATTTGTAGTTAAGGAAGAAACAACTAACCGACATCAGAATCCATTGTGCCTAATTGCCCTTTTGGTCATTACGAAAACTACCTGATTACTTACAGCGCAGCTAATGCATAGTGCGGTTATCTGTTCGCATGACTGTGTATGTCACATTCACTTCTGTGTAATCTGTCTTCACAGGGATCATATTTATGCATATTTGAAAAAAAATTTTTCGTTATTGTTGGAAGAGCATGGGCTCACTATTAATTTAAAAAATGCGTATTCTAGCTTGTCTTTCAGATTTTTCACTGAGAGCTCAACGTGATTTCCTATTGCTCACCTAACAACGATCAGCGCACTTCATCGTTACTGAAATTTTCAAAGTTGCCTGCTACTTATCACTTACAAGCCAATTTTAAGTAGACTAATCGTATCAAATCACAAGTAAAGCATACGAAAATATCCTGATTTATTCAGCTCAATGTAAATAAATGTTCTACACATAAATGCATTTTAAACGAATAGTATATACACTCAACGGTACGGTTAGTAGATGTGGCGTTGTCAATACGGTGCGATCAGGTGCGACGCATTTTCATATTATGCAGTCGCCCATCCATTCAATACGTCTAGCGCATACATATAGCTCTCAATTCCTTACCTTATGTATTTTTGATGTATGCCCTCGTTGTACCTCGTGTCATAGTTCCCTCCACGGTATATTCAAACATGCAGCCGTAATCAACTACTACTATTAACATATAGCATATAACATATAACTAATATATAAGATATAACATATAACTATTAACATATAACATATCACTAATATATAAGACACGCGACGATCTTACCGGATTGGCATCTCCGCAAAGCGTTCTGGCAATCTGGACATCCTCAGCTGAGAATCCAGCCGCTTCACCTTCCTGCAGTTGATGTGGCGACCATGAGACGAAATTCCACCCATGATCGCAAATTGGTAAGGATGTCCAACAGAACGTTACCATCGCGCGAGTTCGGATCACCGCGCGCGCCGTGGTAGCCGCCAATAGTAGTAGTCAGTGAGAGAATCACGATCCAAGAGAAAAAAGACATGGAAAAACATTATTCGGGGTCGCAGACAAAGCAAGCCAACATCACCACTATTTACGCAATCGAAGCGTCCGGCCCTTGCGGGCGATCGGCGGCACAGAACCAAACACGAATAACAACTGTAAAGCAAATGAACTGCAGTGGGGGTTTCTGTCATTGTCCTGGCCCTGTTCCTGTTCGTAATTTTTCTGTCTACCTAGTTACTCATTAGAATAAAAGAAATTTTCATCACAACATAACCCCTCTTTACGGTCCGCCCCGGGGGCTAACTCATGCCACTCTATCCAAACATCAGTGTTTTAGCCTTCTTCTCTCCCGCTCTCATAGCTGCTCATTTGCTTTGGGGCTTCCTCCAAACGGACCCCCAACGGACCAAGCATTATCCTTCGACGTGATGTCACACCAAAGCACCGCTGTCGTAGCAACTACACAGACTCTTGTCGACGGACGTAACTATAATAGCGTCCAATAGAGGGAGGCCGAATAGCACTCGAACTATGTTCTGAGAAGGGATTAACATAAAGGTGAAAGGGAACTATTCATTATCTCAGATCTTGTATTGCTTTGTAGCGAAGTATTCGTATGTTAGCCGTATGGATCGAGACTGTCAGACGCCGTTTTTAATGACTACTGAATAATTAGCTCTATTTTCGCGACAGATGGTCGCGGAAAGTAATTAATACTAAGGATAAGAAATTGTTAACTAATAAAAAACTGAAAGAAATAAGTCTGTGTACACAAAATCGTATGCAAATAAGTAACCTCACCGTGTGCAATCAATATGCCAGGTAAAAACGATCAATTGGTGCTCAAAAATGTTTAAGAGCATAAATTTATGAACGCCTTAGAAGTTATGGACCAAAACCATACACCCACCCGACAGGTGCAATTGCAAACAAAAACACTAATAATACTCCACGTACTGCTGTACCACGAATATGTTACTACCATCATGTCACATTTAGCAATGTTCCAGAAAAACGCTATTTTATATGCATTTTATCGGAGCACGCCGAAATGTCGACATATTACTCTGCTACTATCCGTATAAATAAAGCTTTAAATCCATCGTGTGTTCTGCGAAACCTTTGCATGTGCTCCGACCGATCGTAATCAGACACGAAAACGCAACCCAAGCAAACTCCAGTGAATTTTCGCTCCCATCTTAGCTGTTTGTATAAGCTCAAGAGAATGCTAACGTCTCACCTTCATAGCACTCATAAGCTGAAGGGCGTTTTCCTTCTCAAGTTCACGTCTTTGTTCTTCAACGAGATCAGCTACACTACGGAATGATCGCGCTTTCAAATTTACTGTCGTGGGCATAGATGTAATCTCGTCTTCGTCGTTTTCTGCCGTGGTTGGCTCTTTTTCATGAAGGTCGTCATGCCACTCCGGGGACTCGTTATACTCAAAAAAGTTCGACGCCGGCTTTGAGTGGTGCTTCGTTTCAAAAGCCTTTTTTTCCACCCGATTTACGCTTGCCTTTTTGGTGCTTCTGACAGCGGAGTGCTTAGAATTCATCGACGGACTATTTGACGAGGCATCGACCTTTAAAGTAGCTTTCTTTGAGCCGGTATTCCTGCGATAGGAACCTGTATCCAACGAAGTTTCGGCAAGGGTTTTTGTTCTGGAATCAACACCCGGTGACCGATTCTTCTCCGTGGACAATGTAGAAATTTCTCCTTTCTCGGTTGGCCCGTCAACGTCGTCCCAGAAATCCTCCTCTGAACTTTCACCAGCGTCAACCTCTGCGACAAGCGTTGTAGTTAAAGTTTGTATCTCCTTGTTTTTATACGCAGTTGGAGCAACCTGAAAAGTGCAAAAAGTAAGGTACATTCTTTACGCCTTGTTGGAATCACTTCCTTATAACATTTACTACTAACATTAGTACTTTCTACTAACATTTTAAATAGCTTTTTAATACACAGACACTTACGCTAAGTTTAACATTAGAATCTCGAGAACGCATTAGTATAAGCATGGGTTCGACCTCGCCCTAAGGTTAGACCCTTCTTGCAAAACAACTTTGTAATTCGTTTGAGTAATGTACCCATTGATATTGTATGAAACGACGACGTCGGTATAGTATAAGCTCTTTTAGTATATTCTCCAACAAAAAATATACTTTGCGGACAGTACACCCACCATCGACAATGATAGTAAAGCAAGTTTCTTCCCTTCCGGAACAGACCTTTGGTTTTTTGTCGTTAGCTTGGTCTTTCCAACCAACAGGCTGCAACGAGTTGCTTGCCGTTTCTTCGACATGGTCTTCATTCTCCTCATACTTTTCGTTGTCTCCTACATTTCCGGTTTCGGGGGACGAAGAGGCCACAAGCTGTTGCGCAGTTCTCTGAAATCGAGAGCAGAAAGTTGATCACCTGAGAGGGGTGTCCCGGTTACTCGTCTAGTGTAACTTAAAAAAATGAGATGTCATGCTTACGGGTTGCGACTTCAGTAATTTCTTGTTTTATAGAAAAAAACGGATATTTCACGAGAGAGTAGATAATCACATCATGAGGCTAGTGAACGCCATTAACACATAAAGCTACACACCACTTGGCACAGAAATCGCTAATAGTATTAGTTTCCGTGAGCATTTGCAACTCCAATGTGGGTTCGTTGTATCACACCTGATAGTTCAATAATTGTTGTTTTACTATTGGTATATTTTTATTAATAAAGCATAACCTCCCTTTGACTGAGCAACATAATCATTACACGCTGCTCAGTACCAACTTTTCCACAAATTCTTAATGCAATGTGTTTTGTTTTTCTTTATGAGAAATCCCGAAATATTTTTTTTAATTTAAGACAAGTACTTTCCATTTATTATTATTTGAGAGGAGAGGAATTAATTATTGTTACTACCAACCGCCTTAAGTTATTGTTCAACTCCCACTTATGCGTATGTTGTCAAACGGTTTGCTCTACCTAATGGTTGAACGTAACTAACTACTTAATAACGTATGACGACTACTCATGTAACCGTTAGATTCTGAATAACATAGAAAATACCACAGCTAACTGGAATCAAAAGTTGTTTCACTTTGTCTCAAACTGGAGAAACATCCTATCGATGGACAGTTAGGCGAAGTGTCAACGGAGATGCCTCGGTGCTGCTGGTGAAACCCGACGATTTCGTCACTGCTGGTCGATTGGAGGGATCAAACTCGCGAACCAGTTCAGAATAGCCAATGTGAATGAAGACGATGTCCTTATTCATCGTTCCCTAGGCGACTGCGAACTGCCACCGATTAACAAAAAGTTTGAACCGGTACACCATTCAAAGCTACTAAATTGAAGGACATATTCTTTATGTAATTGTGTCCTCTATAGAGTGTAACTAAGCGGCATGTAAATCGCATTCACTAGTAACGAGGTTTCACAATGCTTGCAAGCTCTCGCTGAAAAAAAGGTAGCACACAGAATTATTTGGACGAACAGTAAAAGACAGCCATATAGAATACAATATGAAAACTATTTTGATAACGCATGCCCGCCATACGACTGAGCGAGATAGAAACAGGTGTTTTATGGTCTAGTTGACTGCATGTGCGATGTTTGAGACAATAGGAACGTCAAACATGTCATATCTTGGGCGCATACGTTTCAAAGAGTTTTTGGACAGTAAACATGGGGGTCTTGTATACTGAGTACCTAGGTGATATAGCAGCCTACGCTATATGAAGACCCTAACCTCTAGCATACGGGTAACTGACTCGGGAGAGTTATCCATAATCCAAAATCTGGTGCTGATGTTTTTCACCGCTTCGAGTAGGCTCAGGTGCGTTTTAGCTGAGCAACTTATGTGCACCGTGGCTCAAATTGACTTACACACTAAGATGCGGTATGTTAACAGATTTCTTCCAGCAAACATATAAAACGTTTTCATACAAATAATTTCCTCGTGGAGTATCTTCTAAGCCAGAACACTTAGTAAACGGAGGCTGTGGCTACGTACATTTTAAACACATATTATATGGAAAAATTGACAGTCCACGCTTCTTTTTCGTCCATAAATGAACTTCATAGTCGTATTGTGGTGGTCGTATTATAGTATAGTAACGATACAAAATAATCTTTCAATCTCTAGAAAACCTAAGCGCTACGTAAGTTTCGAATACTGTAGGGACATCCTGATAACTACAGCTGTAACTGGTCAATGGCAGACGCCACATTATGCCTGAACCCTAGGCAGCAGGGGGCCCCGCACACAACACCGAAGTGCTGCTAACTTCTCGTAGCCGAGGAGCCAATAGAAACTTCTTATCGACCTTGGTTAAAACCCAAGGTTAATAGCCGCAGCCCTCGCACGGGCCAAGGTAGGGCGGCTAGCCTCCAGAACTAACTACCGGGATACCTCACACCTTGCCGTACCGCCTGCTGCGGTCGAGTTGTTTTTGGAGGAATACAGAGTGATCGACTGCTAACTAAATAGCTAATAAGTAACTAAATAAGGACTTGACAGTATAGGGTCCGCTTTGCTGTTGGCAATAAACGAAGGTGTCATAAAAGGGACGGAATGGCCGTCAATCGATAGGTCAACTGAATAGCAGTGTCAGAAAAACTTCGTCCAAGATGAAATACAATATACCCAGTAGTCCAGGTAAAACGACTGTAAACACTCGACTGCAGACCGAAATCATTCTCGTATGTGTTGTGTCTTCATAACTTAAAATCTTCCTAGCAGTAAGCAACATGAACCGTTAGGCCGTAATATCAAAATATACATAGAAGACTCACTCCGTTGCAACGGTGTAACATCTTCTTGTTTATTTTTAGCATTCACATATGTAAATAATGATTTATATATGGGTTCTGGTAACATTGTTTTCCTCTACGAGAATATTGGTCATTACCATTGCCTTTTTATTGAGTTAGCTGAATAGTTTTATGTTCACTTGCCGTAAACCGGCACAAGTACGGGCGGACATTTTTTCCAAATGTATGACAGAAAAAACTTTGGCATAATTCTAATTGCAGTATTACATAGCGACTGAAATGTACCACTTGTCATACGGAGTCTGTAATCACAATATTTCACTACTTCGAGATCTGTGAATGGATGAATTTAATAGTTGCCATTATTGCTATCAAAACCATAATCCGAGAGTCTGTGTCCTAGTTATGGCCCGAATACCGCCCAACACAATGTATAAATTACGGAAGCCGTAGGATATCCATATTTCATAAACTCAACGTAAAATTGCCTCTAGCAATTTACTACCCTATATTGTTATAGCAAAGTATATGATAAGCAAGACCAGCTTGCTCCTCGGAGTATTATCCTTATAGGCTCGAAAGCACCAGAAAGCTATTAGATCAGGTAAATAAATGCAATCAACCCCATCGACACATACATAAGGTTATCCCTATATATCTTTGTTAACAGCACAAGCTCCATGTTTCCGCCGCCTGTTTTCGAGCCACCTCTACGGCTCATGAATACCCTGTGTGACACAGTTATTGCTGCTAGTTCGTCATTCCTCTATTCACTAAGTCATTTATTTTGTCCTAACACAGTGATAAACGCACTTTTTAACGTATACATCTAAGACTGACAGAAAGATGACGAACAGCCTACGAAGAATTCAGAACGCCTCCAAGAGCCAAATCAGCCTGAAAATTAGCCTTGCTTTCCGTGAAATTCCTAGAAAATTTCCGACCTAATTAATCGCTCCTCGCTCATCTCCGCCACAACGAGTGGATCATATTCACCGTGTCAAAACGGTTTGTGTTGCATGTTGTGACACCTGTATGCTGGTTTTCCAACCAGACCAAGTATGAGTGGTTATAAGATCCAATAATGTAACTAGTTATCTGCATCTACTCGGCAAATTACGCTCAAAACCGATGGCGAAACAACAAAGTCATTCAATTTGACTTAGGCGATGAACTGCTAATTGTAAACTGGGGCACACATTGTTCACAGTCATTCCGTACAAAAAAACGTTCTTTTCTCCATCCTCGACTCCAACGAGTCGGGCCTCACGCAACTGTATCCGTGATCTGTTTTCATCTTGTCGTATTCCCACTTAGATGACATCGAACCAGCGGTTGCACTGTTTGATCTTACTTAACTAGCGTATCGTGAACTTGATGAAACGGTAGCTCATCTATCGGACCGGGATCAGTACCTGTTTCTCGACGTATATCGTAGGCTGTTTCGTTCTCGCTGCATCTCACATTGCCCATTTGACGGTGCGCGAGAACTTCCTCGACTGACAGATCGAACTTACCTCGGTTGAAAGCGACGACTTCGACGACGAAGGCGTAAGGTCCGATCCTTTTAGAGAGCTCTTTCGTGGCCGCGAGTTCGGCAGGAAAAATTCAGATGCATGTACTGACGTTGGCTCAAAACGAGACCTTGCGTAGTCGATAGAGGAGAGAGACTTCGGAGTACCGTTCTGATTCACCATCATACGACGATACGGCCCAACTGAAATGCAAATACGGAGAAAACGAGCTAAGTGAACAGCTCTAAGTCGTCTTACGCAGCGCGAGAAAGTCGCGTCAACGTATCAATATAATCCGTAAACCGAAGACCGTGATTTTTACTGGGGACTCCGCTGGCAAAGGACTTTGTTCCCTCTTATCGGTTTACCCCCTGCCAAATCGCAGTTGCTTTTGTTCTCTTTGAGGGATGCGACATGCAAGCAACATGTAGAAAAGAGGTGCCGATTAGCTGGAGAGCGCAAACAATGTTCTTAGGGGGCATTTCCCGCCTGTTTATAACTCTTGGTTGAGATTTAAAGGAAGCGCAAACGAGACTTAAAACGAAACTCAAACGAGACTGTTTCTGCGTCCGGCCTCGGATAAAGTCTAATGTTCCTGTCGTAAAACTCTCTGTAGATTCTCTCTAATACTATACAGTAAAAATAGACTAACAAACAAGTGTCCCCTAAGATTTGCTAAACGAGGTAATTTCAGTGTTTGTAAACTGACTAAAGTACAAGGACCCTGTTGTTTTCAAACTTTTTCAGTCCAAAAAAAATCACGGAAAGCTTCGATCGATGCACTCATAGGAATATCTTTCTCTCGAAAGTCTCGTTTAAACCATTTTCTTAGCAGGCAATGCACAACTCTATGCCTAATCAATGAGGAGCAGTATACCAATAACAATATGTGGTAGGAGCACACAGATCAATGTAATAATCTGATTAATTTTGCTAAGAGGTAATCTGCAAATACTCAACGGGTTTTTCTGCCTTTGCCGCACTGTTAGACAATAGATAGAAGCTCCGATTGTGATAAATGTAATATTTGTGTTTATTAAATATTGTTAACTAGGGAACATTACTCATTGATATCCGGTTACTGCTTATCCGGCGGTACAAATGGGTTTTCCGCAAGACATGCCTACGCTACATGGAAACCTACCAACGCTAGACGAACCTTCCTTATTCGACTTGATTTTGTCTTCAAATCGTGTGGCAAGGCTTCGAGCCTTGAATTGTTCCTGATTTTCCGTATCTTGATTTGACTCGGTCTCGGATTCAGCTTCAGAAGTAAACTCCACCACTTCATATGCATCGTACGAAGTGACACCACTCTTACTGCCTGTTTAAATAGCACGACAATAATTCATCCTCGTCCCTGTTAATTATTGTAGCAGGGCTTGTTTTGCTTGCAAAATTTAGAACCAACATTGCAAGTACTGAAACACGCATATAATACTCAAGAAGTAGTGTAAGTCAACATTGCTACAAATCGTAACGGTTCATAACATTCTATTTTTATAATTTAATTCGGTGAACTAGAAAGGACGAGTACAGAAAAAAACATGCGGAATCAAATATTACACAGATACTGTTCTGCGAAACAAGGAAAACCCCATGTTTTATTATATGGCAATGTTCAGTAAACGTTTGCCCAAATTGGAAAACATGTGTAAGTCATGTAAACTGATACAGCTGGTTAAAATTGTAATAAAAAGCAAGCCCTGCGGTGCGGAGCGCCTGCAACAACATTGGTTGCCTAGGACTCGACAAATGTTGACACCGGGATTACAGTAAGTTGCATAAATTCGAGCAATTCAACCCAGACACCTCCGATCTATGAGACCGAAACGCGAACGCCTGCTGAACGACACATGCTGCAATGTCATTTTATAGTTAAACAGTTTTAAAGAGTTTTCCCAAGGAAAAGAATTTTAATAGCAAACACTGCCTTTAATTATTTTGATATGCAAACGGTTGTCATGAACAGAAAAAATTGTTTCTTCTCGTATTGAGTCTCGTATGTTTTTTGAGTAAAACTTTGTAGAACGACGTAATTAAGGAAGTGAAGAACAAGGGATCAAGAGCTTGCGGACAAGTGTGGAAATGAACGAGAGGATACTCATAACAGCTGTGTAAACAAATTCTAAATAATTAAAGAGTACATTAACTGAATAGCTGTAGGATACTTGTGTTTATTTTACTATATTAGAAAATATCCATATGTTCGCAAATAATTATATAAACCGTTATTAATACCTTGGTAAATAAAATATAATTTTATAAAAGTTTTACTGTTCCAAGCGAGTTGTGTAACCTAAAGACAACAAGCCGTTCAAACCATTTTGGGTTGACAGTAGTCAGACATTTAACGCTTGGTGCGCTTTGGGAAATGCTTATGTAGGCCTTGCGCTTCCCTTTGAAGCATAAAATACGCTTCTGCGTACCAACGGACAGTTTTAACCCTAAACTGACAAGGTATTTGGCCACACAAATATTCACTTAATAAAGGAAAAACTATCCATAAGTTGACAGTATAATAACTTTACGTTGATTCACCTTTTAGAAGCGTATTTCTGGCCTGTTCTCTGTTCGCGCTACCAGCAGAATGGCATTTCTCCGTAGGTATAGATTTTCCCTCGAGACGTGCGTTCTCGGCTGCAATGCGTCTTTCATTCTCTAGTCTTCGAAGCAATTCCTAAAAATATGGAAAAAATTAACTGCTTATAGGTGGCCTTTTTTGCTACATCGCTATCACGTATGAGAGCTATCGAAGGTTATACTAGAAAAGATCTAGCTGATTTGGAAAGAAGGCATTAAGTGTAAAAAGCCACAACAACACATAGCCTTGAACTCGCATATTTGCAACATTCGCAGATTCGCACAACTACGAACATCAGAAATTTTTCACATCCATTTTGGTACACAGGTGGACCTTCACACAGGTGAAAATGATTCAAAAGTAAACTTCAAAATTACACCAAGCAGCCAGGCTGCAATGAGCATATCGTGTTCTAGTGTACACACCTCCACAATAGCTTAAAGGTACCAGGCTGACTGACTGCGCGTTTGGGATGCAACGAATCGCCAAACTCAATTTAGGTCAGGGTCGTTACTGCTACAATTTCCTCTAACTTTTCAGTTAGAACAAGTCGCTGCATCATTTTAACGGACCTAAACACTCAGTTTAGTCTGGCGAAAAACGAAGTCATTCGTCCAACTCTGTCAGGACTCGCTAGCTGCGTGGCAGCTAGCCAGTTCGGTGGCTTGGTGCATTCGTACGCGCCTTGCGATTGGAGGAGACACGTAGGTGCACGGGTTCGATCCCTGCCGGTGCACATTTACATT